>JACSVZ010000014.1:74208227-74486454 GCA_014706295.1 Lycocorax pyrrhopterus obiensis | reverse complement strand
TTCGGGGCAGACACAGCCCCCAGCTCCATCCCTGGCAAATACTTTGTCCTTGTGGAAGGGGAAGGAAGAGGCTCCCAGACTGCCCCTGAACAGAGCTCAGATTATCAACAATTCAAGTTCGTTGCTGGCAAACCCTTCCCACCTACCACCCTCAGTCATCATGGGTCTATTAGAGAGCGTTCTATCAGGATTTAGTAACCCAATTCTGATTTCCAAAGCACAGGTTTGGGCCACTGACCTCTTTCTCCACAGACTGTGCCTCAGCAGGAGGGCTGCTGTTTAGCCAAGGTCCTGAAGAACTTTTCTACTTGAGCTCCTTGCAAGCCAGCCCATGGACAAGGAGCAGACTCTCCCTCTCCCAAACTTTAGAGCATTCCACACAGGAGCAGAACACAATGTGGGGAACAAAGCCTGGGAGGACAATGAGCCTTAAAGCACAGCTGAGGCCTTGAAACTCCTCTAACTCTGTTCTTTCCTGACACCACAGGGTTGTGTGTGCTGCACTGGCTGGCAGCAGAGAGCCAGCTGCTCCCCCTCCTGCTCAGTTTGCAGTGCAGCCAAAGGATGCAATAGGGTTCAGTGGCCGGAATGCACATTCTTCCCCCGATAAACCAAACATCCATCGAGTGCTGAGGTCTGTGACTTGGTCCAACAGTGAGGGGACGATTAGCACAGCATGGCCATAGGACACAGACTGCCTGAAGGCCACAGGGTTAGGAGCAGGTATGAGAGGAATAAGATGAATGTGTCTTTACAAATCTGCTTGTAGATAGGGCTAGGAGCTTAGAGATAGGGAAGTAACAGAAGAAAACTCTCAGTTCTAGAAGATGTTACTAATCAACACAGACTGTTGCTCAGCCAAGGCCGTGTTACGTTCCTGAACCTAGAGAAAAAGAACAAAGACTTAATAGAATCATGAATAGGTTTTTTTCTTGTGTATAACAAAAAGGGGGGTGCATATTAGAGGGGGGCATAGAATAAGCGATTCGAGAAGTCTGTACTTTCTGAGTACCTCAGCCAAAGGGGAAAGGAAGAGGGAGTTGTGGCCGGAAATTAGGATAAAAAGGGGGTTGCATCCCCCAACAATTAAAGAGACCCATGGGAAATGCCCATGGCCTCTCCCTTTATATATTTATTATATATTTATTATATATTTATTCTCCCTGGAATAAAGTAAGAGGACTTGCGGAGGCAAAAGAATGGGACATCACACAGCGATCAGTATGATCATGTGAAGCCATTTATTATTTGAAGAATATACACTTATATAGCATTTTTAGTTCCGAATACGTGATGATTCGAACATCGTGCGGTC
Organism: Lycocorax pyrrhopterus obiensis; assembly: GCA_014706295.1. Taxonomy (NCBI): domain Eukaryota; kingdom Metazoa; phylum Chordata; class Aves; order Passeriformes; family Paradisaeidae; genus Lycocorax; species Lycocorax pyrrhopterus. The sequence goes on along the minus strand of JACSVZ010000014.1, from coordinate 74,485,139 downwards.
AAAAGAAGTATAATGATCGGATGCTTGCTACTGTTAGCATGTTGCGTCTAAACTTCTGATTGGACACTTGCTGTGATGGCTATTCACCACATTTCAACTTCTCACATCCTTTTTGTTCAGCATAATGTATCAATCTTGTTTGAACTAAATTATTGTTTCAGCAGTTCCTAAACTATAGTTCTTTCATATGCTGAACTAACTTATTGTTTCAGCAATTCCTAAACTATATCTCTGTTATGCTGTGGTCAATACATCTTTATTTCATATCCTTGAGTTGTTTCTCTTCTTTCCTCCATCCTTGGGTTGTTTCTCTTCTTTCCACCATGGTGTTATCAAAGATAGCATATCCTTTACTCAGCTTGATTCAATGCTGGGAAAGCTGGATTGTGCATTCTCAATGCTGGGAAAGCTGAGTAAGATTAATTCAATGCTGGGAAAGCTGAGAAAGCTGGGTTGTGCATTCCCAGTGTCCGTTCTCCTGCAAAAATTCCTCAACACAAGAGCACAGGGGAACACGGCGGCCTGTTGCTTATTTTTCTAAGCTGTCAGACCCAGTGGCCAGAGGCTGGCCTCCTTGTCTGCAGAACTGTGCAGCCACAGCTCTGGTGATAACTGAGGCCTGAAAACTGACAATGGGAGGATGTCTGATTGTTAAAGTCTCACATCAGGTTAAAGCTTTGTTAACTGAGAGAGCCTCTAAGTGGATGACCAGCACTCGGTTATTACAGCACACAACTTGTTTAATGGAACAGGAGGACTTAGAATTGAAAAGTGGGAAGGGTTTACCCCACCTCCTGTCTGAATGGCCCTGGAGAGGGGGGCCAGGAAGAAACCCATGACTACATTCAAGTGAGAGATCTCCAGACACGGGCTAGGGAAGATTCACGAGACGCTCCCTGGCCTGAGGGAGAAAATGTGTTTATTGATGGCTCTTCAAAAGTAGTGGAAGGGAAATGAGTTACAGGTTACGCCATTATTAAGGGAAGAGAATTAGAGGAAAGGGGGAGGTTACCACCCACATGGTCAGCTCAGACAGAAGAGCTGTGTACGCTTGTTGAGAGCCTGTGAATTGTATCAGGACAAGATATTGAATATTTTTGCTGATTCTAAAGATGCATATGGGGTAATACATGTGTTTGGGAGACTGTGGGAGAAAAGAGGTTTATTAACCTGCAGGGGAAAAACATTAGTTCATGAGAACTTAATTACTCGTCTATTAGAGGTAGTGAATTTACCAAAAGGGGTGGCGATAATACACATCAGGGGACACCAGGCAGGGTACTCAGAGGAGGCAATAGGTAACCGACTGGCTGATGAAGAGGCTTGGAAAGCTGCACTTCTGCCAGAACTCTCGAAAATCCTCCCTTTGCTCCCAGTGGCTCAATTGCTGCCAGAGAAACTGTCTTTTCCACCAGAGGAATTGGAGATAATTAAGAATAGTGGGGCAGAGGAAAAAGGGAATAATTGGTTTACAAGGGATGGCAAACAATAGATACCAGAAGCTTTGGCCCTACAAATATTAAAACGACTCCATGAAGAGAGTCGTTGGGGTTCTTGAGGATTGGCAGAAGCCTTCCTCGAGATGTATGTTGCTGTGGGTCTTTTTGGTCTGGCAAAACGAGCTGTTGAAAGTTGCTTGATTTCTGCTAAAGCCAATAGCCGAGTTACAAAGCAACTTGCCAGGGGAGGGAGGCCTTGGGCTCCTTTCAAAGATGCCAGGTGGATTTTACTGAAATGCCCCAGGTGGGAAGGTTTAAATATCTTCTGGTAATAGTATGTCAATTAACAGGGTGGCCAGAAGCAATCCAGACTGCTTCAGCAACTGCTGGATCAGTTATTAAGGTATTGTTAGAACAAGTAATTCCAAGATATGGGATTGTGGAAGCGATAGACTCAGACAGGGGAACTCATTTTATAGGAAAGATCCTTCAGGGCATTATGGCTGCTTTGGGAATACAATGGAACCTCCAAGCCCCCTGGCACCCCCAGAGTTTGGGCCAGGTGGAAAGAATGAATGGAGAAATAAAGAAACACCTTTCTGAAGCTGGTGATAGAAAACTAAGATGCCACGGGTACCAGCTTTCTGCCATTGACTTTGGCAAGAGTAAGAGCCCGAGAGAATATTCCATTATCTCCCTTTGAATTAATGTTTGGCATTCCTTACCCTATTAATTCTCAACCTAGTGGGGGGGTGGAAATAAGTGATGTATATTTAAAACAGTATGTGGCCAGAATCCTGTCACTTGTGAAATCTCTTTGACAGGAAGCTCAGCTGGCACAGACCCTGCCTTGGGACTTTGTTGTTCATAACATCCAACCAGGAGATTGGGTCCTAGCTAAGGAGTGGAAAGAAACACCACTGGTGGCAAAGGGGCCTGGCCCATTCCAAGTGTCACTGAGCACAGAAACAGCTGCCAGGACAGCTGATCCCGGGTCAAGACCTCTAAGGCCCCGGAGATTTGGACATCTGAGCTGGAGGAGGAGGACGGGAGGCCGTGACTGACACTCCGCAGGAGTGGGCCGGAGCAGTAGCCAGTGCGTCGACATCGGGGGACGTCCCGTGTGCCTACCCACAGCTGTCTGCTGGAATAGTCTGTATGGGCATCCCTCCTCTAGAATCTCCACTCACTGGGGGGCTAATACTTGCTGCCATTGTTTTACGTTAAGTAGATTCTGTGCCTTCGTTTGCCACAGGTGGTGAGGAAGACAACGTAAAAATTAGACTAGCTGATTAGATTATGCATAGACCGTGCGAATCTGCTTGTAGATAGGGCTAGGAGTTCAGAGACAGGGAAGTAACAGAAGAAAACTCTCAGTTCTAGAAGATGTTGCTAATCAACACAGACTGTTGCTCAGCCAAGGCCGTGTTACATTCCTGAACCTAGAGAAAAAGAACAAAGACTTAATAGAATCATGAATAGGTTTTTTCTTTATATAACAAAAAGGGGAGTGCATATTAGAAGGCGGCATAGAATAGGTGATTTGAGAAGTCTGTACCTTCTGAGTACCTCAGCCAAAGGGGAAAGGAAGAGGGTGATGTGGCCAGGAATTAGGATAAAAAGGGGGTTGCATCCCCCAACAATTAAAGAGACCCCATGGGAAATGCCCATGGCCTCTCCCTTTATTGGAATAAAATAAGAGGACTCCTTTGTTTCCTTTTTGGACATAAACCTCTGGTGTTTTTGGATTAATTTCCTGACACTTTCATTACCAAAAGACTTTTTTAATGCTTTAAGTTACTTAAATTCCACCCTAATTCAACAATTAACCCTTACACTTGTATTATTTAAATATTTTTAGTTCCTTAGCAGTAACTTACTTAATGGCCCCTTTGGGGGACTTTTTGGGTCTTTGGTATTTTTTTGAGCATTTTGATTTTTGAGCATTTTTTGATTCTTTTGCATTTCAATGTAAAAATCACTTCTTAATCTTCAATTTTTAAAACATTTAAAATCTGTCCTTGATTTGTTAATATTCAAATTCAGGCAATCTTTTCTCAATTTTCAAAATTCTGGGGGGGGGGGGGGGGGGGGTGAGGGGAATTTGGTGCTTGGAATTTTTTTTGAGCTTTCTTGAGGCATTTTAGTGCCAAAAGCACCCTTTCATCACCACCCCTGTTTTTTCAATATAAGGTCAATATGGCTTTAGTTTCTTTATATTTATTTGTATTTATTATGCTTCTATTCAGTTTTACTTAGTTTTGGAGGATTTTTAAAGGAGATCTGAGGCTTTTTCAGAGAGGCTTTGACACGTTTTATTACCCAATCTGCCTGTTCAACCCTCCATTTTTCAAATGTAAATTAAATATCGCCTTTAACTTTTCATGTATATTCAAATTTATTCAATTTGGGTCTGTTTTGTTTCAGTTTTGAGGGGTTTTGGGTCTGCTTCACGTCACCCCATCGTGATCCCACCAGCCAATCCCCAAAGGGAGTTTCTCTGAGGCGGGAACCGCGTGCGCTCACCCCACCCAGCCAACGCCTGAGGGGGCCTTTCCCCGCGCGGCTCCGGTGGGATCCGCCCCTGCCCTGTCAATCAGTGAGGGGGGTTGGGCTGAGTCAGGAACCTCCCCCTACCGGTCACTCCCACCCCTCTCCTGCCTGGCTCCCATTGGCCGCTGTTTCCTGGCCCCGCCAGGCGGTTCTGGGGCCCGTTTGTGATTGGGCGCAGGGAAGCAAGGCCCTGCCCCCGCAGTGCTCCCGGGACCCGGGAACGCTGCTGCACCCTGGGCTGGCCCCTGCTCAGTAGGGGGCGCTAACACGGAGGAGGGGGCGTGGCTCGGGAAGGGGCTTTGCTCAGGAAGGGGCATGGCTCGGGAAGAGGTGTGGCTCAGGAACAGGGTGTGGCTCAGTGGGGTGTGGCTCAGAGAGGGGAGTGGCTCAGGAAGGGGCATGGCTCGGTAATGGGGTGTGGCTCAGAAATGGGGCACGGCTTGGGAAGGGGGTGTAGCTCAGGAAGGGGCATGGCTCAGGAATGGGGGCATGGCTCAGGAAGGGGCGTGGCTCAGGAAGGGGTGTGGCTTGGGGAAGGGGCATGGCTCAGGAATGGGGCATGGCTCAGGAGGGGGTGTGGCTAGGGGTGCCAGAGGGGCTGGAGGGAGCCGGGGAGGCAGGGCTAGAGGGGGTTTGGGGATCCTGGGAGGGCCAGGGGCCTCTGAGGGGGAGTTTGGGGGGTCGTGGGGGATTTGGGGATGTCCCTAAAGAGGGGCTTGGGGAGCAAGCACTAGGAAAGGAGATCTCCGAGGGAGGTGGAAAGGCTGGGGCAGAGAAGCCCACAAAAGGGAAAAGCTTAAACCTTTTCCCCTGCAAACTGTGGAGAGGAGGGGATGCTCTCCGTGGAATCCACAAGAGCCCAGAGGCTGCCCTCCATGTAGCCGCAGGAGTGGCTCAGAGGTTGGAGAGGTTGGTTGGTTGGTTGGTTGTGAAGTCAGGAGGCTTGCAGGTTTGAATCCCACTGAGGCTAGATTTTCGCCACACGCATTTACTGTTTGCTAAAGTTAGTTGCTTCTAGTAGTTTTAAAGTGCTGTAGTTGGTGTTGTCGTAAGCTAGATAAAACTACCTGGGAGGTTCGGAATTCTGAGGCTGGGATTGCAGGCCTAAGTCCGGAGTGTCTTGGTTTGAAAGACAGGTGTCTGTCAAGGAAGGCAGGAGCCTCCCCTGAAATGGAAAATACAACCCCCTTCTCTCTGAATTATTATAATTTTGAAATTAAGGGGCTTTTCAGGCAAGATATGAGGGGTAAGAATAACAGTTCTTTACTAATATATGTATATATATATGTATGGCCAAGGCAAACAAACAACAATAACTATGGCAGTAACAGCAAACAGAACCACAAACCCAGTGCCAGCCTCTCTCGGCTCTCAGGCCCTTTCCCCTTCGGTGCAGTTCCAGTCACAGCCGGCAGGGGCGCTGGCGGCTCCCGGTGAGCAGGGCGGGTGCGATGGTTCCCCCGTGGCAGCAGGGGGCGCTCCGGAGTGAGCTCAGGGATCACGCAGTGATTGGCTGGCTCGGTGTCCCGGGAGGGATGGATGAAAAGCTTCACAAACCCTCTGGGTGGCTGATCCCGATGCCCAGCCGGAACCCTCGGGAACAGCAGGCTGGAACAGCAGAGACGAGCACAGATCCCGGGTGGCAGACGAGATGTATCAAACTCCGGAGCTGCAGTGGGAGCTCCGGGAGGTCTCAGCTAGCAAGGATGTGCGGGGCTACAGTGTAGCAAAGGATCCAAGCAGCAGCGAGGGCAGAGTGGCTGCAGCCCGGCTCCCAGCCGGGCAGGGAAAAGGTGGGCTTGTGAATCCCAGGTTTCTCAGGTAGAAAGAAAGCAGCCAAAAAACAGGAACCTCTCGGCTCTGACCAACTCCTTCTGAACACTGAACTCCAGCAGCCCCAGCTGCACCCAACCTCCCAGGTGAAAGACAAGTAGCTAGTTGGACCCCCTGCCCTCTGTGGCCAGGTCTTTTGTTCTTGTTACAGCACCTAGCAATTTGTCCCCCTGGCAACATACATGGGGGAAAATTCTTTAAGAGAAAAGAAAACAGGAGAAGTCCTAAAACCCCCAACATTATCCACCCCGAATTTTTCCCATACTAACATGTTACATCAAACTTAACCCTTTAACCATATACACACATGTGTCACCCCTAATTATATACATATATACACGCAGATACTGATACAAGTACAGTGCCATGGGTATTTCACCCTAAAACAAGGTCCCCTTGAGGTATGCATCGGGTCTCTCCATCCTTTGCATCACCCACCAGGTGCACCTGGTGCCTGAGCAAAGACAACCCCACGGATGGGTTTGTCTTTGCTAGAGCAGAATTAACCCAAACAGTTTTTCCAAGCATACCTCTCATGTACCACTGGAACCTTATCCCCATCTGTTGTTTGTAGGGGTTCAGATTGGGCAGGGCCTGCTCGGTTGGTGGAGCCTCGGGTGTTAACTAACCAGGTGGCTTTTGCTAAATGCATCTCCCAGTGTTTGAACGTCCCCCGCCCAGTGCCTTCAAGGTGGTTTTAAGCAATCCATTACACCGCTCAACCTTCCCAGCTGCTGGTGCATGGTAAGGGATATGGCACATCCATTCAATGCCATGTTCTCTAGCCCAGGTGTTGATAAGGCTGTTCTTGAAATGAGTCCCATTGTCAGATTCAATTCTCTCAGGGGTACCACGCCTCCACAGGACTTGCTTTTCAAGGCCCAGGATGGTGTTCCGGGCAGTAGCATGAGGCACAGGGTAGGTCTCCAGCCATCCAGTGGTGCTTCTACCATTGTGAGCACATAGCGCTTGCCTTGGCGTGTTTGAGGCAGTGTGATGTAATCAAATCTGCCAGGCCTCCCCATACTTGTATTTGGACTATCGCTCACTGTACTATAGGGGTTTCACTCGCTTGGCCTGCTTGATCGCAGCGCACGTCTCACAGTCATGGATCACTTGGGAGATACTGTTCATGGTTAGATTCACCCCTCGGTCTCGTGCTCACTTATAGGTGGCATCTCTGCCTTGATGACCTGAGGCATCATGGGCCTATCGAGCTAGGAACAACTCTCCTTTGTGTTTCTAATTTAAGTTTATTTGTGACACCTCTATCTTTGCAGCTTGATTTACTTGTTCGTTGTTTTGGTGTTCTTTATTAGCCCTACTCTTGGGGACATGAGCATCTACATGGCGAACTTTTACAAGTAGCTTTTTTACTCGGGCAGCAACGTCTTTTTACTCTTCAGCAGCCTAGATGGGTTTTTCCCTACGCTGCTAATTGGCCTTTTTTTACTTTTCCAGCCATCTCCACAGAGCATTGGCTACCATTTACGAATCAGTGTAGAGGTAGAGCTTTGGCCACTTTTTTCTTTCAGCAATGTCTAGGGCTAGCTGAACAGCTTTGAGTTCGGCAAATTGGCTCGATTTACTTTTCTTTCAATAGCTTTTGCAACCCGGCGTGTGGGACTCTATACGGCTGCTTTCTACTTTCGTTTTATCTTTACAATGCGACAAGAACTATCGGTGAAAAGAGCGTAGCGTGTGTTTTCTGCTGGCAGTTGGTTGTACGGTGGAGCTTTTTAGCACGTGTCACTTGCTCTTGTTCTTTTCATCACTGAGACTAAAGTTTTTTACCTTCGGGCCAATTGTGATTATTTCTAAAATTCCAGGGCGATTCAGGTTTCCGATACGGGCGCGCTGTGTGATGAGAGCAATCTATTTGCTCCATGTGGCATTGGTGCATGGTGGGTAGAGGGAACCTCTGCTTCGAACATCTACTCCAGCACCGGTAGCCGGGGTGCCAGGAGGAGCTGTGCTTCAGTGCCAATGACTTTTGAGGCAGCTTGGATTCCTTCATAGGCGGCTAAGATTTTTTTCTCTGTTGGGGTGTAATTGGCTTCAGATCTTCTGTAGCTTCGGCTCCAGAATCCTAGTGGTCGACCTCGAGTCTCACCAGACACTTTTTGCTAAAGGCTCCAGGACAGACCATGGCTCCCGGCTGCAGAGTAGAGCACGTTCTTCACTCCTGGTCCTGTCCGGACTGGGCCAAGGGCTACTGCATGAGCAATCTTTTGCTTGATCTGGGCAAAGGCTTGTTGCTGTTCAGGGCCCCAGTGGAAATTGTTCTTTTTGCGGGTAACTACATAGAGAGGACTCACAATCTGGCTATATTTAGGAATATGCATTCTCTAGAAGCCTATGACACCTAGGAAAGCCTGTGTTTCTTTCTTGTTAGTTGGTGGAGACATTGCTGTGATTTTATTGACGACTTCAGTGGGAATCTGACGCCGTCCATCTTGCCATTTCACTCCCAGGAACTGGATCTCTCGAGCAGGTCCCTTGACTTTGCTCTTTTTGATGGTAAAACCAGCTTCTAGGAGAATCTGGATGATTTTTTCTCTTTTCTCGAACACTTTTTTGCGGTGTTCCCCCACACAATGATGTCATCAATGTACTGCAGATGTTCTGGAGCCTCACCCCTTTCCAGTGCAGTTTGGATTAGTCCATGGCAGATTGTGGGACTGTGTTTTCACTTTTGGGGCAGTCGGTTCCAGGTATACTGCACACCCCTCCAGGTGAAGGCAAACTGAGGCCTGCACTCTGCTGCCAAAGGAATGGAGAAGAAGGCGTTGGCAATGTCAATAGTGGCGTACCACTTCGCTGCCTTGGACTCCAGCTCGTACTGAAGCTCTAACATGTCCGGCACGGCAGCGCTCAGCGGTGGAGTCACTTCATTTAAGGCACGATAGTCCACAGTCAATCTCCATTCTCTTTCAGATTTGCGCACAGGCCAGATGGGGCTGTTGAAGGGTGAGTGGGTCTTGCTGACCACCCCTTGGCTCTCCAAGTCGCGGATCATCTTGTGGATGGGAATTACAGCATCTCGAGTTGTCCGGTACTGTTGGCGATGCACTGTTGAGGTAGCAATTGGTACTCTTTGTTTTTCTTCTTTCAGAAGGCCTACTGCAGATGGGTTCTTTGATAGTCCAGGCAAGGTATTCAATTGCCTGATGCTCTTTGTCTCTACAGCAGCTATTCCAAAAGCCCACTTGAGTCTTTTTGGGTTTTTGAAATGCCTTCCTTGGAGGAAGTCTATGCCCAAAATGCACGGGGCCTCTGGGCCAGTTACAATGAAATGTTTCTTTTACTCATTTCTAGTCAGGCTCACCTCAGCTTTTACTAGGGTCAAATTTTGTGACTCACCTGTTACACCAGTAATAGAAACAGATTCTACCCTCACATGTTGCGATGGGATTATTGTACACTGCGCACCAGTGTCAACTAAAGCATCATATCTTTGTGGTTTTGATGTACTAGGCTAACGAATCTACACAGTCTAAAAATACGGTTTTCCCTGGCCTCTACTTGGTTAGAGGCAGGGCCCCTCTAATTCTGGTTACCCTTCTGTCTATCATTTCTGGCAGATTGGCTACGGGCAACTGGAGCTACTTTCTTTTTAGTAAAATTTCTTTTCTGAGACTTGCGCTCCTTTAATTCATGCACTCGTGCTGCCAGAGCAGAAGTGGGCTGTCCACCCCACTTTTTCACGTCTTCTTCACTGTTACACAGGAATTTCTACAGCTCACTTCGTGGGATGTACCTTTTCTCTAGGGAACGTCCTCGTTGGGTATCAGAATCTCGGATCTGTACTGCCGAGATTTGGAGAAAGCCTTTTTTGATCTCCTTCTTGAGGTCCTCTATCTTATCTTCTAAATTTTGCACACGTGTTTCTACAGCTGCGATTTTCGCATGTGTTGGGCCATGCACAGAGTCTGCATATGCTCGGAGCTTCGTTGCCATATCTTGCACGGTCTTATTTGCACTGTAATTTGGTTTCATCAGTGCTAAAGCAGACTTATATTCTGATGGCCCAAGCTGTATGAGCTTTCGCCACATGAAGGGACCAACTCTGGCCCGATCTGGACTTCTCAATCCTGGGTCATCTGTGAAGACAACCTCTACCACTCTTAGTTCTTTCAGGCATTGAATCCCTTGTTCAATGGTCTTCCACTGGGTTTGCTGCATATAGAGATTATCTGCACACAGATATCTATTCCTTACACTACTTAAGAGCCGTCTCTAGACACTAGCAGAGTCAGCCTCCCTTATCATCCTTTGGTCAATAGCTGGATCACGTGACAGGGATCCTAAATGCCTCGCTTCAGCGCCGTCCAGCATTACGTCATCACCTGCAGCATCCCAAATACGGACTATCCAACTTATTATGGATTCATTGGGCCGTCGGGTGTAGTCCTTTCTTAGGCTGTGAAGGTCTTTTATGGACAGGGACTCAGTAATGGTTTCTGTGCCTGAGTCAGTTGGTGGTTTTGAGGTTCCTTCCCCTGCATCATCATCATCTTTCACTGGGCGATCGGTTTTGGTTGTGTGCTTTTTCCTCGTGACAGGAGCAACTGTCAATGGCTTAGTGTCTCCCTCTGGTTTGGCTGCAGCCTGAGTGACTGGGGTGTCTGCTGGTTTATCTTCCTGCCCCTCTGCCTTTATCTGCTGCTCTACAGTACTTAGCAGTGTGCGATAGGCGTATGCCAAGGCTCAGCATATTGCGATGAGCTGTTTCTCATTAGAATTGTCATTGTATTTCTGTTTCAGATATTTCCCCACCTCAGCTGGGTTCTGAATTTGTTCAGGGGGGTAATTGCAAATTATCGGGTCAGAGAATTTCTTCAGGATTTGGCCCATATCCTCCCATTCTCCACCCCACTCAGGATTTTCCACCTCTGGGACAGGTGTCTCCTCAGTCACCCTGGAAATCTGAGCGCTTATTTTAGACAATCTGCAAACTACATAAAGGAAGCTTACTAGATAAACTACATCTTTAACATCCAGGGGAAACTGAACCTTCTCAAAAGATAATGTATCAAATTTAAAGGGGAGGGAGATGAAAGGCTGGGAAATTCTGTCTCCTCCTCTTCTAACAAACTGAGTGCAATTTCTAATAAACTCCCAAAACAGGCCACTGAAACTAGGACTGGGGTTAGGATGGAGAAACGACGTATCATACACACTTTGAACAACTGCCTGTACCTCTGTTGACTTCTTATAAATCACTATCACCGAGCAAAGCAAAATAGAAATCCGGATTCGTGCCCCTGCTCTGTAAAAGTTTTTTATCAGCCATGGGATCAGACCAAGTTGTGGATAGGTAAACAGGCCTAGGGACCAAAAAACCACCAGTACCTCAAGGAAGCCTAGGGACCAAAAAAACGTGAGTATATCCAGCCAGAGAGACATTATGAACTCAACTAACATGGTATCTACTTTACCCCAACACAAATTAGTTAAATTCAAACCAAGATGTAATTAGTACAGGTTTTTTCACTTTCCTTCGAATCCTGCCGACTACGCCAATAAGTATTTGTGCCGGTTTGGCCAAAATCTAGCAATATATCCTCTGAGAGGAAACCAGGTTACAACCACCCTTCCCCCCACAGGGTTCGGGGAAAAGAAAATATTTTCCTCGAAGGAAAGTGAATGAGATAAGAACTATTTATTCAACAAACACACAGGAAAAGGATAATAATGCTAAATAATGAAATGAAATCTCTCGCTATAGAGAGAAACCTGGGAAGATTTCAGAGTCCTTCTGTAGGTGTGGTCTCTCTCCTCCTCGGAGCTGGGTCGGCGAGGGCCCACCCCACGGGCCTCAGGGAAAAATTCTCCCGATGTGTTCTGATGTTGTTGAACAGTCCAGAAGAGAAGAAAGGAAAAAACCAAAGTCCCAGGAAACAAAAGTTCAACTTTCCGTCTCACGCCGGGAAGAAAAGGGAAAAGAAAAAAAACCGAAACCGCTGGCTGAAGGAAAGCGAGCAGGGTGCTCCCTCCTGCTCCTGCAGCCAGAGAACGCAGAGGAGTGTATCTCTGTGTCCTTGGGAAACTGTTTTGAAAAGTTTGTTTGGTTTTTTTGTTTCAAGCTCAGTTTAAAGGCACAGAAAAGGCACAAAATTACTTCCTGGGCATAGAGCATGATAGGGGATACACATGATAGAGTCACCCCAAGACAATTCTGAGATCAAGACAGTCAATTTTATGTTACATCAGGTGCCCAGCTGGCTTCCAGTTGCCCTAGAGGTATATGAGAGAGGCAGCTTTTGGCCAGGGAGACAAGTTTCTGACAGAGACCACTGAATGCTCAAGTTTAGGCAATGGGATCCTCGAGTAACTGCCTGAGTCCATATGCTAATCAGTGATGATGCAGCAGAAAGAGCCTCAGGAACTGGAGCACTATCCATCCCACAAACCAACATGTGCATGACCCTAACAATAAAGTCCTGAATTCAATTGCCTCAACACAGACTAATGGTATCTGCCTTCTGATCCATGGTGTGTCTGAGAGACGTGTGAGCCAGCAGATAAGACAGAAGAACTGTGGAAGACTTGTGCTCCTCTGGAGTCCTCCTTTTCTGCGCTCCTATGAAGACCAGAAAAGTGTCCCAGGACCTGTACCATTAGAATGCCAGTGTTTAGACAACTGGAAAGGCCTGGATCTCCACTGACTGTGATAGGATCCTACACATTTAGCTCCCCTGGAGAAGGTTTTTGTGTCTTAGGGGAAAATGTCACTGCAAGACACGTTCCTATTTTCAGGCTTTTTGAAGAACATGGATCAAATTAATTCTCCTATACTTGAGATACCAGTATCTCAAAAGCAACTGCCAAAATGTCTTTTTCTTTTTTTTTTTTTTAAAGCATATTTTAGGTGGGAAAGGCCAGAAAGGCTTTCAGATACAGCTTTGATAGTGTGTCTGAAAACAAACTGTATAATCTTGAATCTCCTAGTTTTGCAAAGGACTCTTAATAGGATGCACTTCAGAGTATGTACAGGGCAAAGTCAGCCAGCTCAGGATGCAAAAGAAACTCACTTTAAATTCTGGAAATTCAAATACCACTTCAAGTTCTGACATATTTGTATTTAGGAAGATCAAGGATGGTTTAATTTAATGGCTTTTTCTTGTTTGCTTCTTGTCAAATGCTTAACAGTGTCATGCAGTATTCATAGAACGATTTTTCAGGTTTGAAGTCCCTCACCAAAGCCAAAATTAGCTCTCAAATAACACAGTTTCTACATAAGCAAGGACAACAAGTGAATGTCACTGTTGGTTATGAACCAAACCCCAAAATTTTTCACAAAAATTCAGGCAACGTTAAAAAAATTAATGAAAAGTAATCTTACACATAAATTATGTAAGAAATGTCTGTTTGTTAGTACACAAAATCCTGATCAAACTAGAAGCATTTCTTGAACTTTGTAAGGAAATAACTAAAGTTCTTAAAGGATTTGTGAAGAATTGGAAAGTTTACTTAGATGCCAAACTAAACAAAACCCATTCTTCTACTAAATATAGAAAATATATTGTTTAAAATGTCATTCTCAATGCTAATAAATATGGAATTTCCCACAGTTATGCAAATGTGGTGTCAAATCAAACAAGTAGTCTTACAGCCGAAAAGGAGGTGTTCAGGTCTGCACATTCTGACACCTGAATTTGGGATTCTATATGTAAGATGGGCATATACTCAATGGAGATCAGAGGCTTAATTCATTTATCTTATTAGCTAGACCAACAGAGACTAGGCAGATGTTTAGTGACATCTGAAAATTCCTAGGGTATCTTTTCGGACCTCCAACCACTTTTCCAGGAGGAACTGAAACATTTCTCAACATCATATAAGAATCTCAGATAGTGCAGGACATCTCGAATTCATATTGGCATGTATTGGCCCCATCGGGCTGCCCAGTCCACTGGAGATTTCTGGATATATTTCTTGAATTTGTTTTGTAGTGGAACTGAAAGATGCTGAGGAAAGGAGGAGATCCCTAAATAAGAGTGGCTTTAAATTCATGCCGTGGGAAACTAGAGCATTAACAAAAAACAGTCTATCTTCAGGCTAGGAGGTAAAAATGGAGCCTGAAGAAAATAAGATTGGAAGAGAATCAACTACATCTAAACAAAGAGAACCATGGAATGTTGCAAAAGTGTCCTATTAAATAAGGCAAATTGGATAAATTTTTTAGATAGCAAATTCACCCCCAAAACAGATACTTGTATTGTTTTAAACCAAAACAATTAAACAGGTAAATGTCTTTTCCCTTATAGAGTATGAAAGCATGTCCTTGTGTCACAGATTGATTCTGTCCTTGCACTGCAAATTTATTTTAATTGAATCTAGCCCAATAACGAGACTACAGCAGCTCCTTTTATGGGGCACCCCACACATATGGGGTATGATTTAATTTCCAAAACCTGAGTGGCTATTGCTCTTTGAAAGCTATAGAGTACTGAGAAATCCACATGAGGCTTGGAGATATGACAGAAAACTTATTCAAGTCCCAAGCTCTTCTGAAGATGCAGCTGATGGCCAAACGCCTGCCCAGGGGTGACTAAAGTGACACTACGTGCTTACATTTAGCAGACTGAATGCTCTCCATTTTGTCTGATGTTCTGTTCAAACAGCACACAAGATACACTTTTTTCTTACTTCACCAACAAGAAGTAGCCATAACACCTCACAGACAATCTTGTTAAACATAATTTTCTATTTTCTATGATTTTGTGCCATAAATAAAATAATAGGGGATATTATTGTCCCTTGAAAATTATATTCTTCATTTTATTATTCAAGTACTTCCCCTTTGTTTTGTTAAAACACAGCAGTTGTGCTCTGTTGCTGGCCAGAATGTAAAGATTAATGCAGCATATTTCTGTTTCTATTTAAATCAAAGCATTATCCCTATAGCAACTGAATCTACAGCTTAACAGCACTGCACACTTTCTGGCAGGGTGGTGAAAGCAAGACATAAAAATAGCTCAAAACAGCAACCAAAACCTCTGGAGAGATCTCATTTCAGCAGAGAAAATATTTGAACACAAATCCAGTTCCCTCAAGGACTCTGCTCTTCAAAGGAACACAGATGGTTTGAAAATAGAAAGAAGTTCCCTCTGAGAAAATGTATTGAGACAGTATTGACAGCTACTGTACTTTGACAGAAATTATTTGTAAGCTACATCCATGCCTCTTTGGCAATGCTTCACTTTTTCTGTGAGAGGAAAAAGTGACCATTACTGGTCCATGCATGCACATATACACAGCGTGTGAAGACCTAGCTGTCCTGAAATATGGGGACAGAAATAGAATTCATTAATAGGTCACTATAAATCAAATGCAAACAAGCAAACAAACCCCAGAAAAACCAAATTACATCCCCCCTTCTCCCCCCAATGCCCCAAAAATTTTAGAATAATCCCTAAACTAATCTGGAATACGAGTTGTAATAATGGAAAAGAACGTTGCCTATAATACCAAGCTCACAATGTTTTTCTGCCACCAGCTGCCATTCTAGCCTGCCACCTGCTTTCCAAATGTGCTCTCGATGCTGCTGGTGGTGGTTCACCTTATAGATATGAAGGTGACTTAGCACAGCTGAGTAAGTTGCTGAAGAAAGGATTTAGGTGGGCGGATGGGAGTGGCTTCAGCCCACATTTATGAATTTTGTCTTGCAATTTTGGTTTTGTATCTCCTCTAATATGTTCATAAGGGGAAAGAGGGCCATTATCCTTTCTTGTTCCTCAGAAAGATCAAATGCCAAGGGTTTAACAGCTCCGGGAGAATCCTGCAAAGTGCAAAAGTTGGGACATACAGCAGTGCAACAATCAGAAAGCAATCCCAAATTATGGTTTTTTAAAACTTTTCCTTCATTACTGTATTTAAGAGAATATAAATACACCCATAAGGGAAATGGGGATCAATCTGTGTGCTGACCTTGGGGTCAATTTTCCAAATTTCAGTACAGCTTACTAGCTTTAGAAGGAGTTTTTTTGTACCAATTTTCTTACAGGTGAAGATTTGTGTCACCGGCAGCAAAACCAATTACCATATAATTCTCTCCAATACAGAGTTAGTAGATTGTTTTTAGCTTGACAGATATGCAAATGTTTTTCTTTGTAGCACACAGAACGACAGTTTTTTTGTTTTTTCAAGAAGCATCATGCACAGAGGCTCCACAGTGCAAAGCCTGTTTTCTCATTCTAATCTGTCTTGCTGTCTGCAATGTTTTCAGCCAGTATCTTAACAAGTTTTAAATCAGCACTTTTCTCTTTTTAAAAAAATTATGCAAATATGTGGAAATAAATGAATATGTGTGAAAGCACATAAGGGGAAGCAAGTATAATTAATCTTGGCAGATACTTTTAAAACAAAAAATGCTCATCAGCAAAGGTTTTACAGCTGTGTTACAAAGTGTTTGAAAACAAGATTTATTACAATGGAAGTGTTGACACTCAACAGCAATTTGGAACTGCAAATGTACTTCCTTCTTCTGTGCTGTACAGCCTGGGCACTCAGCTCCATGTACACTGAGAGACAAGGCATGAAAGACCAGAGACTCGTCTTCTGGGCACCCTCTCACTGCCCCCTCTTATCCCATGGATCAGCCAGGTGAGCAGCTTAGAGATGAACTGACATACTTCAAACCATGTTTGGAGCTCCTACGGATTTAAACTGGCTCAGAACTTTGTGATGTTAGGCAGTCAGAGGTTTACCCCACAAGGGGTTCTTTAATGGAAAATAATAATTTCCAGGGAAAAAAAGTCATCTGCTTTTGCCCCACCAAGCACATTTGGACATTAACACAGTCAAGCTCTCCTCTTCACTGCTTCTTCTCTGCTATCCCAGCCGCTCACTTAGTTTTAAAAAATTGTTACACGTTTAATTCTTGCCATGCATTTCCTAGTAAGTTTGGATGCCTGTGACTTCAGTGGAGCCGAACCAGCCCATGGAATTTCTTAAAAAAATTCCCCAGAAATGGTCCTAACATAATTTTAACATTTTTATATTTTAATGTGTTTGTCTAACTGAATGAACTTTCATCAGCTTTCTTTCTTTCTTATAGCCTCCTTCTGTTATGAACACACTAATTTATCATAGTTACTAGTCTAGAAACAGTCCATGCTGTGTCTAAAAAAAATATATATACATATATATACTCACTAAACAGTAGACCCAGTTTCTACGCACTTCCCACCATTTCTGCATTTTATTAAACTGCATGGGGAATCTTCACATTGTCCAACACTGCGACCAGAATTGGGGTGTCCTTCTGGAGTTCCTGGTGATTTAAACCCTTGATTGAGGCTGGTGCGAACTTGAACATCAAAAATGCAACCTCAAAAGTAGAAAGAAAGAAAGAAAGAAAGAAATTAAGTTTAAAACAGATAGTAAAAGTCAAAACAAACCTAACAACAGAAGAGTATCAACCCTCAGTGAATGGGTTCCACCAGAATATCTTCAGTGAACGGGCAACCATACCATCTACAGGAGAAAAAGGTAGGCCAGCTGCTTTCTGTTCAGGCAAATGAGTGGATGATCAGAAGTTCTTCATTTAGTGGTGGGTAAAACAAAAGAAGTAATTTCTTAAGGAATAGACAGAATATAAAGTCAGTGATTAGGTGCAATTTTGTGTTTACACACTCATGCTCTTACAGGAATGCATCTATATCAGATAAAAACAGTCACAAATCCCAAAACATATAAAACACCAAAAAAAAAACCCCAAACAAACAAAAAAAAAAAACCAGGAAAAAAGAGAAGAATAGACAGCAAGAAATCTGCTTAATATACAATATAATACAATCCAGACAGCACCAAATAATAGAATGCAAGCAAGGAATGTGGACTTGAATTTCTGTAGGCTGAAAATGACCCCTTCAGGTAATGACTGAAATTCTTCCCTTCTCAAGTCCCTGGTACGTGCAGATCATGTCACACATGACATTTTAAGGTCGATGCAGGCTGCTCCTTCAGGCCTTTAATCTCAGAAAATAATTTAAAAATGTAACATATACTAGTAAGGTAAACACTTCTGGGGCTGTTACTTGGTCCTGTGGCCAAGTGACCTGGTGTGGTCACAATTTTATTATCAAACTTCTATTACTTTCCAGAACAGTAGAGCTGCATGCAGACTACCACTGGGAAATGGTCCAAAGATTATTCTAAGCCCCTAAACACATCAAAGAATTGTTTAGGAAACCAATAATTGTCACAGACAAAATATTTGTCAGGGAATATTGTAATAATTTATTTGTAAAGATGATTGAGTGCCAGTGCCTGGATCTGTGCTCTGATTTTCTTTTAATTTCATAATACATTGGTATCCCGAGCAAAAAGAGGAGCTAAATCTTCAGAGTGAAGCAGAGGTGTTCCCTGCTTGCTACTTCCTAGTAGCTCCGGCTTAGCCTGTGAGCTTTCCGGGGACTGCCCCTTTGGAGAGTCTTTGCTCCTCCTAGTGGTGTCACAGGTGATCAGCCTTATGGGTCCAGCTGAACTCAGCAGTATTTCTGAATTATGTTTATGGATCCACGCGCTTATTTGTATACTGAAAAACTGAAAATGATGCCACAGGGTATATCTTTTTGGATCAAATCCTAAGTGACTTTTCAAAACATACCCCAGCATCCAAGTGACGTATAGTCACTTTTAAAGGTAGCCTTAAGCACATTTGAAATGTCATCCAGATATATACATAAAAATATATACGACTTCAAGCTAAAAATCAGGTTTTAAACCACTTTAGTTAAACTAGTACATAAATGTATTTGAAAATGCTCATACCTTTCTAAACCTGATTTATAGAATTTAGCTGAGACATAGTGAATTCCCACCCCAACTGAAATCACAAGAAGAGCTGGTATTCAGCAGTGCATGCCAGAGGCCCTCTGCTTAATATTACAAGCAGGGAAAGGACATGGAGATTGCAAGTGATCATTACACTGATTTTAAAAACACCACTTAATATGAGTTTTTGCACAATTCACTGAAATCACATAAGGAAGAGTCTTGCATCTGAAAAACCCAATGAACGTACAATGACATTTTTTATAGCCACATAATTTGTTTTGAACAAAATATAAGTAATATCTATAGGAAGATAACTATTTTAACCACAGTTTCATGATGTTATTGAAAGTAGCTTTCTTCAACTATTTCCATATTTCACACATTTTGTAGCTCTGTCTATATTGACATATAACTGTTAATTCAGAAACTCATAATAAGTAATTTAAAAATAACCTACTTTGATGATTATTTGCAATCTTTGTGTTATTGCTCTTTTGCTTTTTACAGGGTTGTTTTTTTAGGCCACCTTATGCTTGGTAAATCCTAACTAATGTTTCATCTCTTTATCAGTAGCAGATAAAGCATGTTCTGTTCTCCTGGGTCTTGCTGGAGTGCTAAGAAAAAGCTGCCCAGAGCTCTGTGTAAACAATGGAAAGCACAGTGAGTCCCCAAGGACTTAAAGGTCATCGTGGAAAATAAACTGGCCTTTGTGTTGATGACTAGTTTAACTGCACCAACCACAGTTTAACTGTGCCATCTAGGTTAGGAACAGTTCTTGAGCACTGGTAAACAAAGCATCGAACAGGCACAAGAGTGTTTTGGCCCAGCTTTTTAAGTTCAACTGAATCTTTTATTTAATGAGTCAGAGCAGCAATTTGAGCCTGTTGTAGCAAGCACTATACAACCTTCTGCAGAGGGATCAGCTGATGAATTCTGACCTGAATTCCCTTTGCTCCGCCAGTTCTGGGCCCCTTTTAATGAGAGACTGCCAACTATTCTGAATAATGGAGAGGTTTTCTGACACAGCCAAGTTTGCAAGAGGAACTCAAAGTTCCCAACTTTGTGAGTTAAACTTGGAGTGATTCTGAACATCAGAGCTTTATGCAAGTAAACTGAAATCAGACACCAAGGCTGTACACTCACAGATGGTATACTACCTTTTTGTTTGCAATCTTTTGAATTGTGGCTCCTTAGACCACACCTAGGCCTTTCTATTACTGGCCTTTTTTACCATCAATTTATTTTATAGCTTTCACCCCAGTCTAGCAGAGCTCATAAACCACTAAAGAGCCACCAACAATGGATTAAGTAAACTTGAGGGATTATCATAAAATAGATTACTTCACTACTCTGCTTTACTTTTTCTTTATTTCTTGTGATATATCCTTATCACACAAAGATTTTTTTTCCATAACTTCTTGCTAGGATCCCTTACTCACTTGTAAGCACTTGGCGCTAATTTGACTAAAAAGTACACAAAGCAGGCATTTTCGAGATGTACTAAAAATGCAGCAAGAATACTGATAGAAATAGATACATTAATAAAATATTTTCTATCTGAATGCAGTACTGAATTTACAGATTTCTTAAATCCTACCTATCCTAAAACAGGAGGAAAGCAAAGCATTTTAGGACGGGTGCTGATTCACACATGTCCTAAATTAAAAATTCCACAACTTTTGATTATTAAATGACAATTTATTAAAGACATTCATTTTCAGTTTACTCTTCCTCTATGGAAATTACTTGAACAAGTGCTAAAGGCATGCAGGTCAGGGAGGAAATGGTCTGAAACTGTAGTTGTACAGAGTAAAAACCTTAAATTATTGCACAGTGACACTGGGGACATTTAGTCTGCAGCAGTATGGCTGGCCTCAATGTTTCTTCATCCAGTAGTGATTTCTTACAAAAGGAGAGGTACACTCTGGTATTAGAAGCAAAATGGTTTTAATAAATCATGTCTTTAAAAGCAGCCAACGGGAGGTTTCCAAAACTCTGAGTGGTTTAATCAACTATGTGCTAGATAAATTTATCTTGGCTGTCACTTCCAGAGTTTCTTTGAGTTCCCTGCAGCTGTAGATTGGCTGAAGTAAAATAGTTCAGAATTTTCCTGTCTGTTAGTGGTATTGCAGTTCCCACTCTGGAAAAAGTCTATAGAGGTTTATTTCTGATCCTGAAGATCATGAGAGCTGAAATTTGGGAGATTTCTGAGCTAGAAGAACAAATGAGATGCTGACTGCTCATGAAAACATCATAAGAAATTGGTCATAGGGAAGTGCAGATTCCTTGAAAGTCAGTATGCTCTGGAAAACAGACAAGTTACTGCTGGGAACTGGAGCATGGAATGAATTAGCACATGTAGTAGACTTAATACTGTAAATGATAGGGACAAAGAGAAAACTGTTTATGTGCTACGATTGCCAAAATTTTGAAGTAAATATTTCTTTTTAAAGAATAAGAAAAAGAAAGAAATAGTATGGTAACTAACAGTACATGAACTTACTGTTTTTTTAAAGATTATTCATACTGAATTTGTAGAAATTTCATCATTGGAATATATTTGGAACATGAAGAACCTGGAAAATTCACTTTTGTGGTTAAAGTGAAGCACCAGAGATTCCTATTGGTCACTCCTAACATAAGCATGTTTATAAAACTCAAAAGTACTTCCCAGATATTGACCTTATTAAAATACTTGGACAGACATTATGTTTTATGATATGCCAATTTGCAAGCTGCTAAGAGGCCATGAAAGGCATAACTATACAATCCATGCTTCCCGAAAAGACAGAGACAGACGAGATATTAATTCGTATGACATTCTGAGTGAAAAGTTGACTACAGGATATGAAATTGATTTTGAGGAAATTTCGGTGTGAGAAATAAAAGTAGTAGCTGGAAATTAAGCAGTTACGTGGTCTTAATGGAAATGCGGAGTTTTAGTGTGTGAAAGCGAGCTTTGTTGCTATGCTTGCCTTTCATAATGTACCCTCACTTCCATAACTGAGAACTCAAACTCTGTTTTACTATTGCAAAATGTTTTCTTTTCATTTGAAAGGCTTTCCAGCGCTCAAAATGAATTGAAATTTTACCTCGCAAATATCAAGCACATTGTTTCTTTGGAAGCAAACAACAAAAAGTATTATGAACAAGTCCTTTGCTTCATTGCTGATTTGGTAGGAGTTGAAAACAGATTAACAAAGATTCAAATATAATTTTGAGGTAAGAATTATTATCTGCTAGATAAATATTTGCAAGAGGAATTAGCTAAGTCCTGTCTACAGATCTAGATCATAATGCCAGGAAAAAAAAAAAAAGATTTCTTTCAGAAAGAAATTTTCAGCATGAAAGATAGTACCCAAACTAGCGCTGCCAGTCACAGTGGGAGAAGCATCTAAACTACTACAGAGAAAGGAAGCCCTTTTGAAGTGATGCTGTAGAGCAGGGACACATAAGAAGAGATTACATGGCAAACATTACAATGGCAAACTTCCATTTTAGCAGAAACAGAAAGTATTCAAATTATTTAGCAAAGCCTCTTTTTGCATCATGTTTCTTAGTTATCATAGTGAAATAATGAAATAGCCACAGGAAATTCAGCCAAGGAGACTCTAGTTTGTTTCCTGATAAGACAGAGATTGTTTCAGTTGCCTATGAGAGAAAGATACACAATCTGATGCATCTATTAAAAGGAATTGAAAACGCTGTAATCTTTACCTTGAAAGCCATTCTTAAATCTGGGTCCCTTTGGTAGGAGTTCTGGAGTATACTCACGATAGCCTCCTAAATAAAACTGACTGAAGACATTGAGTCCAACCAGCCTCCCAGGAGAAGTGACAGTTTTATTCTTCTGATCATCCACCTTTCAACGAAACATTAATATTTGTTACAACAAAGGAACTTGCCTTTATTTAGGAACTCCTAGAGAAGACAATCCTCCCAGCTTTATAGGGAGGCAGAAAAAAAAATTAAATTTTCCACATAAAATGTAAAAAAACACAGAGAACACTTTCATCTAAAAGCTATCCTTCTAAAGGAATTGCTTCTTTACCTTCAGCCAGCCTTTCTGGAGATTTCTGCCGAGATGGATGACATGAATATTGAGTGTCAGATCAAGTGGTTTGCTAATGATTGTTGCTGTGCCAGAACCTAGATTGTAGCTGTATACCACTCTCCCATTACGGAGGCCTAACTCCAAGAAATCGTCTCCATTCAGACCTGAAAAGGCAAAAAAAAAAAGGATAACTACTTATTCCAGGATTTAGTGAACACCAACCAACGCGTAAGATATACTCCAAATCCACTGAGAAGTTCTGTTTAGGAAAGCTTCAGCCAGGAAGGTTATGAGTTTCCTATATAGATCTAATATTCTCGGTTTAACTTGTAAGATTTTTTTTCAGTATTCTTGTGGATTTAAAATAGAAACTGCAGAGATTTTAAACATTTACAGGCTTTCTGGAGCAAGATCTTTTTCATACTACAGTTAAGTTAGTGTAACCCTGGTGGATTTAGCAGTCATTGCTCTTCCTTCCTCCTGGAACATGAATAAATTTTCAACTTTCTCTTAAATCTGAAAAAAAAAAAAATTGAAACTTCAAGTTGCATGTGAGAATAGGCCCTGGCTTAATCCTGTTCCAGGATGCTTTCAGCTATCATTATAGGTACTTCAAGAGCCTCAAAACCAGAGGCTGCCTGCTGCTCTGAGGCAAGGGGTGTAACAGGGACATGGGTCTCAAGAAGCTCTAGCAGCTTCTGTCAAGCTCCTTCAGCTGCCCTTGACTCAACAGCACCTGGAGATTTTATTGCACCTGCCCCCAATTAAGATGGCTCTAGGATGTTCATTGATGGAATTTCCTTGGTCAGCCAAGTGCTTTAATTCTTTAAGCCTTCTTTACTTTCAGGTTAGAACTAATTAATTTGCCAGTTTGCAGCAAATAATTTAATTTCTTTACATTTAGGCCTGCATGCTATAAGTGTTTGTGCTTTTAGTAACTATAGTGTAAAATCTCATTTGAAGGATTTTAAGTCTGACATAAAGCCCATGAGTAAGAGCTCAGTTCCTGGACCTATTCCTGGTCATCCAAATAAACACATTTTTACACTGGCATCTTTAAAGAGAATTCAGTCTCTCTTCTCATGCAGGCAGGAGAGGAACCACCATTGTTTAGAGAAAACCTGATCAGCTTGTTTCTTTTTATCAACCCCAACCTTTCTTCTGCACACACATTTGGTATGGTAAAAGAACCAGGATACAAACAATAGTGAAAATGAAGAATGTTCTCACTTGTGCCTTAGGATGTCCTGAATTGAAATTCAAAGCCATCCATTTCTTTTTACAGCTCTCCTGGGAATTCAAGCAATTCAGTGCTCAATTTCATGCCTGTACACTGTAGTTTATTTGATATTTTCTTATGTTCTCATAAGGCTGTCTTATTTTGTATTCGTTCCAGGGAAGGTTTCTTCCTATTTGTTCTTCCAATGTCACATGGTGGCCCTTATTTCAAATGTGTCTCGATGCCCTTATTTCAAATGTGTCTTGATGTCCCTGTCTCAAATGCATGGCAAATTTTCTTCATTTGCAAAAGATAAAGTAGGCTTTCCCCCAGGAAACAATGCTACTTGTATTGTCCTCCCACTGAAGCTCTGCACATAGCTGCTTCACAGCCAAAACTGCCATATTCCCCTTATCTCATAGTCTGGAAATGAACATGCTGTACACTGTGGTTTTTCTATACAGAAATTTATTTTTTCTCTAGAGTTACTACTTTGATGCAATAGGAATATATAGAAAAAGAAAAGGAAATCCTTATTCAAAAGGATATGAACACACTGCCTCTGTAGAAAGTGTGCAGTTACATTCAGTTGTATAGAACACAAACACCATTTATTTTTTATTACAATGATTTGTTCATGACTGAATGAAATTCCATTGCTTTCAGTCACACTGGCATGTTACCAGTGAAGGACTTCCAAACTGAAAATAACAATTCTTTTTTAAAAGCCTTTACTAAAGTTTCTATTTTCAGCAGTGTCTACAATGTACTTCTGTGATTTGACCTGCAAAACTAGGGGAAGAACATTAGGGACAAAAAGGTTTATTTAAAAGGGTTTCTGAACTTTTAAAATGCTTTCTCAGAATTAAAGTGTATTAAAGAAGTGCAACAGTGTCAGCACTCTACAAAACAGCCTTGATTTGAAGAGAAAAAAATTGAAGTGAAGATAAGCATAGAATCATAGACTGCTGAGGGGTTGGAAGTGACTCTAAAGATGATCTAGTCCCAACACCCACTGCCACAGGCAGGGATGCCATCGATTCGATCAGGTTGCTCAAAGCCTTATCCAGCCTGGCCTTGAACTCTGTCAGGGTTGGGGCAGAACAAAATAGTGCTAATAGTCTGCATAAATGAGACAACTTTTAACTATGTATTAGGACAGAATTTCATAGTAACTCACAAGAGGTTAGCCATGAAATCCATGCCCATGGTTTGTGCAGAGACAACATTGGAGGGGAATCAGGTAGGGTGCTGCAACAGAATGCTAACTAAAAGAAATGGGATGAAATGGAGAAAGGAGAAAATGCAAATTAAATATTAAAAATACTTCCTTACTGGACGATCACTGGCTGTGAAAATCCTCATGCTCCTCCTGTTGAGAGCATTATTGTTCAATACTCAGTAAGTTGTTAAAACAAGAGCACTATCTTGGTGAAATAAGTAACATTCTCTTGGTAAGAAACTGCTTTCTGGTAGTTAAAATGTGGGGTGCTCAGTCTCCCCAACAATTTAAACTAAGGAGAAAATAGCGAATTACCAACAGCATTTTACCATCACCTCATTGCTCTATGCTTGTTGAGTGCTGCCCTTGGCAGGAGCGCTGCTGCCCACCCATCGTTTGGCATGAGGCTGCAGAAATGCCTGACTGCTGTGCTGCAGGGTTCACACACACACACAAATGATAGGCAAAGTAATAAAAAGCCAGGTTTCTGCCTGACAACTGCATAATAAGCCCAGAATGCCAGTATTCTCATTAATAAAAATGACACCAGTAAGACTTTTTTTTAAAACAGTTCAGCCAAATATGATTCCAAGACCTACATTCCACAATGACTTCTGACAGTACAGGGTACACCCTGCAGGCAGGCCTTTTTGAGACAAATTTTTGTGCAATGTATCTTTTATATTTAAGCAATTTTTTGGTGTTCTCTTTTAATTATTGTAACTGAAAAAGAATCAGATTATTTCATACCATTGGTGTTCTATGTTTCATGTTTGCATTTTCTCCATCCTGAATAAAGACAGTGAATTAATTGGTATAATTTTTGTTTGGTTATATTTCCTACAATTGGCAATGTTTCAAACAGATGCTTGAGGTTCAGTTCCCAAGGTTGCAGAAGCATGTCTGAATGTGGTGGCTCATTCATGTCATTGAAAAGAATGTTCTAACAATTTCTTTGTGTTCATATTACAACAAAGCTTCTCGTAAAAATTTAATGATGCAGACACTGGCTTTTGAATGCCCTTTTCTGAATGATTAGATGGAAAGGTTTTAGGTAATTTCAACTCCGTGTGCTGTCCAAAAAAGAAAGACAGTATTTCATCCATCCAAAAAAATAAATAATTAGTGAGTGAAAGGAAAAGCTGCCTGGGAGTAAATGGTGACTGTCACAGAAATAAAATGTGGCATGGGGAGTTATGCATGGATGTAGTTAAAATAATGTGAATGTAGTTCAGTTAGCAGGATCAGCCAGGTCTGATCCTGTCTTTTGCTGAAGTTTGGAAAAAAACTTAGCAAATTCTGATTTCCACACAGATAGAAGCAGAGTTTTGAGTTTAAATACATTCAGAGTGGTTAATACTGATTTGCGTTACGCTAATTCGGGTGAACAACCTGATAAATTAAGTACTAGGGTCCCATGGCACACTAAAGGGCAGCTGCTTGGCTGAGCTGCACTAGCTAAATTTGACAGGATCTTTGCAAACGAAAAGTAGCAGACTTAATCATATCATAGATAAACTGCTGAGCTGTTCTAAGCTAACAAGTTTTAGTTTGCATTGCAATAGACTAACAGTCTGACTCCTGGAAGTCTGCCACAGGGAGAAAGGGGAAGAAGCCCCAGAGGGTATAGGAACTTAAGTAAAGAAATTTAATAGAAAGGAAGACCTAAGAAAATATCAAAGGTATTAACATAACAAATGAGGACACCCTGTATCCTACTGATGTGATATACTGCAATTGCTTTGTTAGATATATATGTAACTGCATAATGCCTCCCCAAAATTGATTTCTAATAATGCTTTTTGGGAGCTCAGTATCTTAAAACAGCACATAATAATTT
Organism: Lycocorax pyrrhopterus obiensis; assembly: GCA_014706295.1. NCBI lineage: Eukaryota > Metazoa > Chordata > Aves > Passeriformes > Paradisaeidae > Lycocorax > Lycocorax pyrrhopterus. The sequence goes on along the minus strand of JACSVZ010000014.1, from coordinate 74,458,190 downwards.
CTCCCCTCCTTCATCCTTCTGAAGCATTAAATTTCTGATATTATTCAGCATAAGTGCAGGGTTCCTGCTTGTAGGTCAAGGGCCATTTCTGCAAAACTTATGTGATATTTTAGATATGGTAAAGCATCTATCGTAGTAGTAGAGACTTCTATTAACATACCTAAATCACTCTCCTATTCTGATGGCCTAAGACACATCACCCAACCTCCCTTGTAGGCTTCAACAATCCCATAGGACAACTCCAAACCCAAAAAGTTAGGTCATGATCCAGTTGCAGAAATGATTAAGATAAAAATAAGTTACTTGCTTCTTATGAAGCATCTATGATCTATGACTGCTTTATGTCTGCGTCAAATTATATAAAATTTTTCTTAGCTTTCATCGATATTATGGCTTCTGTTTGGAGTCATGCTGAGATGGACAGAACATAAGTAGTATTACTATTTTAGCCCACACCACGCTGTGCCATGCAGCCTGCCACAGAGGGTTGCTGTGAGGAGACACCTTCAGTATTGCTAAAATCTTAGTACAAATGCCATAAGTAGAGCTACATAACCTGCTTCTCAGCTGTGTTGATCAGACCAAGTTGAATGCTTTGCTACACAGACCATAGCTCAACTCACTCGTAGATAGCTTGGGTTAACTTGCATTGAGAGACCTCAGGGTTTAGGGTCTCCTATTTTATGTAAGTAACACAGAGTTCAATGATCAACAATGAAATTTACGTTTACAACTGAAAAAAAAGGGAACCTTGACCTCCTGGTTTCCATTTATTGTGTTCAGAAATATACTAGCTCAGATTAACTGTTGACTTTAAAAACTGGAAGCAATTATCTTTCTCCTTAATGAAAAGAAACATTTATACAACCTGACTGATTACTCTGCCTTTACAAAACAATACAGTTTTGAAGAGATTATTTTCCCACTAATGAAATTATATTCTAAAAAGAATCAAGAAAAACCAGTGCATGTTTTTATCCTACTTGTTTAATGAGTATTTGAAACCTTGTAAGGATAAGTGATAAAAATAAAGCTTACCTTGGCCCTTCTGTCCAGTGAAAAAAATCAGATTATCTTGTAAAGCTGAGTGGTGGTTTGCCAACTGAAATTTCAAGCGAAATTCATAGTAGAAGGTGATATTTGGGATTGTAGAATAAGCTAGGAATGAGGTATAGCCAAAGACATCTGTGCCACTGAAACTTGGTTGAGTAATATTAATAGCTGGATTAAAAAATAATAAATTCAATGTTAGGGCAAAATGTTTAACACATGTATTTACAAGTTCTATTTCCTAGTCTGGTTTAGAACTTAAAAACTTATAAATGAAACTAATAATTTGATATGTTATAATATTTTACGCACATGCAGATATAGTTTGGCTTTCCTCTGGGGATAAATATCTTTATTTTTCAGCTTTTGTAAATAAGCTTATTTTAAAAAATGAATTATTGGCAACTACTGCCATCTTCTGGATTCTAGGTGACATTGTTACAAATAGAAGTAAACCATAATATTTACTCAAGACTCAGTCAGACAAAAGAAAATACAAAAAGAAATTTTCCTGTTAAAAGAAATGCCATCTCTGACAGGCATTTGAGTGAAAGTGAGTAGAAGGATGTTCTGTAGAGGTTATGGAATAATACTTCTTCACCGGTAGAGGAAATAATAAAAAGAAGCATCATAAAAGGATGAATTTGCAGCACAGTGAATAGGACCTACATGAACTACAAATAAAATCAAGTCTATACATGTCTGTACAGAAAATAGAGCGCTAGTGCTAAGTACCCACATGGCCCCAAGGGCTGGCACCCGGTAGCCAGGCTGCTGTAGCCAATTCCTGGAGCTGATGCTCAGAGATCACAAAATGCTCATATTGATAACATGGTTTAGTAAAAAGAGGAGAAAGAAGACTGACAGCTTAATCCTGAAAGACTGCACATGGGACTAGATTTAAAAGATTGGAGCAGTTACCTCCAACCAACCTGTGCACCAAATGTGGCTGGATACAGCTTTATTAATGAAGGCAGTATGAGGGATTGGGAGAGGAAGGAATATGGAGCTGCACCATGCACAAACCAGATTGGGAAATGCTGGTAAAGAATCTCAATACTCCCCAAGTAAATCTATATTAGCCTAAGTACATCTAAGCGCCCGAATGCTTACAGGGTGGGAGAAACAATAACAGGTAATTGTGAAAATGCTGTCACCATCTCTAGACTCTGGAATCTGTTCCTAAATTTGCAGCCTGGGAAACCTGCTGTACTGGCACTGAAGTGGCAGACATTGCCTTGGTACCTGAATCTGAGAAAAGGTGCAGGCACAGGCATGGCAAACCTTTTCTAGAACAGACTGGGAGTTTGCAGCAGTACAGAGTGTACTGTCCCATTTATTGAACACTACTCCACACATGTGGCACATAATGCCTTGCTCTTGATCTTAAAATGGGAGCCACAAAATTTCCATATGAAACAGTGATTGTATCCTTATTAGAAGGACACTGGCAATGAGTCTGACTGAACACAACCTCAAGTCTCAGACCTTTGTGATTCATGTGCAGCACTGGAGGCAAAATGCAACTCCTCCATATCTAAATCTGATGTTAGTTTCAATCCACCCATATTCCCTTAGATTACTTGAACATGACTGAAGAAGTCTCAAATTCTGTATTTTTGCTAACTCAGGAAGCTATGATACACAGGCAGCTCCTTTAATGCGAAGTAGTCTTCCTTTTTTTTTCTTTCTTTTTTCCCCCTTTTGTTTGCTTCTTTACGTTTATTTAATAAACCACAAAATATTTAAGAGACAAGAAAATTTTAAAACAAAGGAGTCCTTTGTGTTTATTGTCTTTTCCTGCTTTGGTTTATAACGGGAAAAGCAAATTCTCTCACGAAGTTCCACAGAGCCAGGTAATTTGGTTTGCTGGCAGAGATCACTGAAGAGTCTATTCCTGACAAGTTATTCCCAATAGGGAATAGCCCTTTATTCCCAGGATGAAATACGCCATTGTCTCAGCTGTTTCCTTGGAGCTTTCTAACTAGGGAGTTATTTTCTTGCCTTTCTACTTGCTCCTTCTAGCATTCCATATAAAGCTGGATTAAGATTGACAAAGGGCCTCCAATGCAAGAAAGGTATGGACCTGTTGGAATAAGTCTAGAGGAGGCTGCTGAGCTGATCACAGGGCTGTAACACCTCTCCTCTGAAGACATAGGAGAGTCTAAGAGAGTTGGGGCTGTTCGGCCTGGAGAAGAGAAGGCTCTCGGGAGACCTTGTAGCAGCCTTCCAGTACCTAAAGAGGGCTTACAAGAAAGCTGGAGAGGGACTTTTCACAAGGGCCTGTAGGAACAGAGCAAGGGGGAATGGCCTTAAGGTGAAGGAGGGTAGTTTAGATTAGATATCAGGAAGAATTTTTTACTGTGAGGGTGATGAGGCCCTACAACAGGTTGACCAGAGAGGCTGTGGATTCCTCAGGCTGGATGGGACTCTGAGCAACCTGGTCTAGTGGAAGGTGTCCCTGCCCACGGCAGGAGGTTGGAACAGAACAACCTTTAAGGTCCCTTCCAAGACAAAGCATTCCATAACTCTATGATTCTATGATCTGTTACATAGACGTCTACACAGCAGCTGACCACCTAATGTTGCACTTCATGTCAGTAGAAAAATCAAGCACATTTTTGATATGATTTCATTTAAAACACCTTCCTTACAAAGGACGGGTGAACAGTGTTCCAAAATGCTTACTTCACCTCACAGAATAAAAAGGTATCATTGGGCTGTAAGTCAAAGTATTTCAGACTTCTCAAGGTAGGCAGGCTGAAGTCTACCTGCTCTGTATCCTGAAACCCCTTCTCATTCTGCATGATCTTTGTCTCTGGTCTTCACTGCCATAATGCTAAATGGTTGTGAAATTCTGAACTCATTCTCTGTGAAATCAAGGAAGCAGGTTTTTTTCCTGATTTTAAAGACTAATCCTAGGACACTTAGAAACGAAATAATTTGCAAAAAATTGCAAATATCTGGGCAAAGACTTACATAACAGTAGCTTATCAGGATGCCAGCAGGAAGCAGGGCACATTCCTCCAGAGGAGCAACTCAGACCCACAAACAGATTTAGGGAATTTCAAATTCTCTGGTTGGACTATCCTTATTGACTTGCAAAAGCACTCCCTGCATTTGTTAACCAGCTACCATATCCCAGCCCTGCTCCCCTCCATGCTGGTCCTTCCCTGTGCACGCACGGTGCTTGGACCCAAACTGAAGTGGTGCATGAGCACCACGTGGAGCTGTACCTCTATCAGGCATGTGGTCCTGAAGGGGAATAATACTTTCTAAGGCAATAGGAATCCCATGGGCACTTTTAATGGAAACCATTGCACATTTTTTTGGTTTACTTCTTCACAGTTTTCTCCACTGTGCTGTAGAAGTTTCTCACACCTAGTAGAAGTCAGATGCAGGATCTAATTAACCACCCTATCTTTAGCAGGTAGGCACATGCAGTAAATGTTTGCAAATAGTCCTCCCTATCCTGGTCTCTGGAGAATAAAATGTATTTAGAAATGTTAATTAATACTGAGTAAAAAGCTTATCTTTCTGGCTGACTCAATCTATCTAGCTTGATGGCTATTCCATATTTTATCTGTCTCTGAACTGCCACTTATAGATTTTATACCACATATTGAATCATGTTGCTTCTCTACACTATTATTTATTAAGAGATTTTTATCCAATCACATAAATAGTGAAAGTCATCAGTAAAAGTGCATCAGTGTAAAACACTCAGTCTTTGAGATTCCTTTCATGCAATGACCTTCATTAGTTTGATTTTAATGCAGACATTTTTTGTCATACTCTTACATATTTTTAACTTAGAAATCGAAAAAAAAAGTAATAACCCTGTATGAAAAATACGGTGATTGGCAAAATTGTGTGAAGCAAAACAGCTCTACCTTTTCCTTTTATTCTCTATCTTTTCATTAGAAAGTTATGGGGCCAAGACTGCAGAAAATTGTATAATCTTTTCCTTGAAACACAGTCCTTCTAAACATCATTTGTAAAATGTTTGGGGCTGGTTGAAATAGTGGAGGGCACGGCTAGCCTCATTGGGTTATTTTTCATTTCCTGTCTGGACATCGTCCAAACCGATTCCTGCTCTTGCTCTTGCAGTGCACAGTCTGAAGTGGTCAAGAACGGAGATGAGTCCCAATGTCTTTGATTATGAGCCTTGCTCACACACTCCAAATTAACACTGTACTTAAAATACACACTGCTCTGACAGAGTACTGAAGTCTTTTATCAACTTTTTGTCCTTGATCTTGTCCTGTGTCCCTCTGCCAGTTCTATGTCATTCATCATTGTGCTTTTCTGCACTCCCAGTATTGAAGAAGTAATAATGCATGATATGTCCCATTGACTCACAAACAAATAATGACAAGTTATCCCATTATATAAATGTAGCAATATGGTTGACTATTTATTTCCCTAATGTTGTACATCCTATTGGAACTGAGCACAAAAAATGGGAGTTAAAAAAACCAACTATAGTTTGAAAAAAATCTTAACAAAGAGAAGAGAATAAAGTGACAAAGAAAAAAGAGAATAATACTTTCATTATCTTTGAATTTACTGTTATGAGTTAAAATTAATGTTCCTTCAGGAATCACTGGCCATACATCTTGGACCACAGCTTTACAGCACACTGCAAAAACTAAGACAGATTAAAGGGGTAGAAAGAGATTAAGACTTCAGGCTACAGAACTGCAATCAGATTATACACTTTTTTTATATTAACATTGACTAACTGTGAACAGTTACCAGCTCAGTATCTGGCTCCAGGATCAGCAGCCATATACAGTGTGGGATGAATAGTATGCAGTTCTCCTAAAGACCTACTCATATTTCACAGACTCACAGAATTACAGAATCATCAAGGTTTGAAGAGACCTTCACAATCATCCAGTCCAGCCAAAACCCCAGACCACCATAATCACCACATCCCCAAGTGTCACATCCAGATGCCTCTCAAACACTTCCAGAGATGGTGACTTCCACCACCTTCCAATGCCTAACTACTCTTTCAATGATATTTTTTTGGTAATGTCTAATCTGAATCTCCCATGGTACAATTTATGGACATTTCCTCTTGTACTGCCCCTTGAGACATGGCGGAAGAGGCTGACCCCCACCTCGCTACAGCCTCCTTTCAGGTAGCTGTAAAAAGCAATGAGGTTCCCCCTGAGTCTTCCCCAGACTAAGCAACCACAGTTTCCTCAGCTGCTCCTCATAGGACCTGTTTTCCAGACCCTTCACTAGTTTCATTGCCCTTCTCTGGACACATTCCAGCACCTCAATGTCTTTTTTGGTGAGAGGCCCAGAACTGAACACAGCATTTTTGGCGTGGCCTCACCAGTGCCGAGTACAGGGGAACAGATACAGCCCTGGTCCTGCTGGCCACACTATTGCTGATCCAGGCCAGGATGCCATTGGCCTTCTTGGTCACCTGGGCACACCTGGCTCATGTTCAGCCAGCTGTTGACCAGCAACCTCAAATTCCTTTCATTTGAGCAGCTCTCAAACCAGTCTTCCCTAAGTGATACACAGGGCTGTTGCAAAGACAAATTATTTGCAAAGACAATATTGAAAAAGGAATGGAAATTACTACCAAGTATTGTACTTTACAGTCTTCCAAGCTGTGGCAGGTTGACCCTGGCTGGACACCAGCTGCCCATCAAAGCAGCTAAGTCACTCCCCTCCTCAGATGGACAGAGAAACTAGAATAAAATTTTGTGGCTTGTGATAAAGACAGGGAAATATCACTCACCAGTGTAGCAGGGCATCGCGCCCCCCACCAAACTTATCTATTGTTACTTAACCCCTCAGATAACTCAAGCAGGGCAAGCTGTCTTGTAGTGAGTTATTTTGGCACTATGGGGATAACCCTGGCCTGGCACCTCCCGGCTACCAATAAACATCTTGCTGTTGAAGTGAGATCTGGGAAGATAAGTCAGATTTCTGACTGACAGCCACCTCACTTTACGACCACAAAAGCCACTCCAAACTTTCACAAAGCAGAAACCTGTACATTTTCCTGGAACTGTGTGGAGTTTCTCCCATGAGTAGGGACGCTTCACAGTTACTCCCCCAGGGGTTGAGTGAAGGAATCTGTGCACATTGTCGTCATTTCAGTGGTAAGTTACATTTGACTCCTAATCAATACTATTTCTTTTGCTAGCTTTAATGTAGGTCCTTTGATGTAGTGCACCGTTTTATGTTATGCTGTAATCTGCTAGTAGTTCTTTAGTTTTATACTGTGTAGGAAGTAATTCTGATTAAGATCTTTCATCTGTTGTCTCTTGTCTGTTTAAGAAATTATTCATTTTATAAATAGATCTGATTTGCCATCATTAGAACTTGCAGACCAGAGTGATTCCTTAAATTTAAACTGCTGCTGAATTCTGAGACTAAGGCAGGGCTTGTCTGTGCCCATCTCGTGACAACCAGTTATTGTCATGGGAAAAACAGGCTCGACTTGGGGAAAAATTGTCAATCAAATGAGAGTAGGGTAATGAGAAATAAAACCAGTTTTTAAAACATTTGCCCCCATCCCTTCCCTTCTTCCTGGGTTCAACTTCACTTCTGAATTCTGAAGTCTCTACTTCTCTCTCCCTTACGACTGGCATAGGGTGATGGGGCACAAGGGTTGTGGATGAGGCCTCTGCCACTCCCTCCTCCTCAGTGAAAGGACTATTCATAGTCTTCCCCTGTTCCAGTGTGGGGTCCCTCCCATGGGAGAGAGTCCTCCATGAACTTCTCCAGCGTGAATTTTTTCCACGGGCTACAGTTCTTCCCAGTGTGGGTTTCCCACAGGGTCACAAGTCCTGCCATCAAACCTGCTCCAGTGTGGGCTCTTCTCTTCATGGGTCCACAGGTCCTGCCAAACTCTGCTACAGTGCAGGCTTCCCGTGGGTCACAGCCTGGGATCCTCCATGGCCTGCAGGTGGATATCTTCTCCATTGTGGGCCTCCATGGGCTGGAGAGGGACAGCTGCCTCACCATGGCCTTAACCATGGGCTGTAGGGTAACCTTGCCATGCAAACCCACTTTTCTCGCTGGAAACTCTGGGAAGTCCAAGGAGGAAAATATAATGGGTGCTGGAGCTGCAGGGTGGTGCAGTGCCAAATGAGGGTTCAAGGTGGTATTAAAATACTCATGAAGTCTGGGAGACTGTTGTATCAGGAGTCAGTGATCCACTTAATGGGTCATTCAGGTATATGCCTTCCCCTCCCCACCTCCAGGACTTATGGATTCCTTTTACTTGTCCTGTGGCATCAGTAATCATGGAGTCATCAGAGTTATACTTTGGGAATTGAAATTCAAAATAATAAAAGTGATTTCACTGCTCAGGGATGAAAATATGATTCTGAAAAACTGTTGGTACAGCAGTGATATTAATACTGTGTGAGTGTGCCTATGTGTGTTTTTTACAATTTTTCTGACATTCCTCACATTGGAGGGGTGCGGGAAATTAAGGCCCAGTGAAAACAAAATGACCCAGAAAATAAATTCTCTTAAACAGTAAGAAGAGCAACCCTGATCAGCATTCCCTGAGGTCTTTTATCACTGACCAGGAACCTTGCAAAGCAGATTTTTTTAGCTGAGGAAATTCCTTTTGGGCATCTGTTGTCACCGAACTGCACAATTCAGTCTGCAGACCCAAACAACTCTGAAGGTGACATTGCGTGCCAAACATAGCTGCACAGAAATAATTCGCTTGCAGGCTGATTTTCACTCTACAGAGCTTGAAGCAAGTGACTATTCCCACTTCAACACTTTGAAATGAATTTTATACATGGGGGAATACATCCTACAGAAAACCCGCTGGAATCCTTTGGACTGTGAAACGCTACCATAAGTGCTGCTCAGAAATGTTTCAAGGAAGAACCTTACAGATTGCTGGGAATGTGTGCTGTGAATGACCCTTTTCAGGGTGTGTTTGCTAAATACAGTGTCACAGTTAGGACTTTGCTTCATGTTGTCACATATGTAAACCACATATGTGAAACTAAACAACTGAAGTTTGGTCAAACACTGTAAATGACACAATTACTTATCTTAGCAATGCACATGCCTTTGAAATCCTTCTCCCTTTAAATTTGCATTCGTACTTACTAAGGGCTTGCTCTTGATTCTTGGCGTAGCAAAAGGCCTCATGTTATGACCAACAGCTTCCCAGAACAGCCCCGTTTTCTTGTGCGACATATAATTACCAACAACATAGAGAGTTTAGAAGTCCAGGTGTTCATTTCCAGTCCTGATGAGAACCATTCCTGCTTCACTTGCATTTAGGAGGCCGTTACAACTTCACAGTAAAATGATACACTGATATTTACTATTTAAAATTTCTGCATCTTATATAGCAACATTTCTTGCATTATATTCAAGATTATATTCATTCATTATATTACTTCTTGCAATATTTCAAACATACTGATCTTATATTTTACAGACGGTATCAATTTCCTGTACAAACTAGGAAACGCCTCCATTCTGTGCTTAGATAGAAGAGTTAACAAAAATAGAAAAAAAAAGAAATAAAGGCTGATTACAGAGACGGTAGCAATTTAAGAACTGTGATCCACTCTGTGATACTAAACACTGGAGGAGATTTATAGCCTGCAAAAAACAAAATGCAAGAACTTTTTACTAATTTAAATATGAAAGGAAATTTATCAGACTAAGGGCTTGAATGCTGGCTGCTTTCACACAAATCTACTGAAAAGCCAGAGCTCAATAACTGGACTCACTTAAATGATATAGATCCCTTATCTGCAGCTTAAAAAAACAAAGTCACTTGGGAGAATTAGTCAATCTGCCCATGTAGACAAAGTCTCTTTTCCAAAGTGTTGCATAGTGATGGTGTCTTCCTCCCCTCCACACCACCCCCCCAGCCAAGCTGCAAGTCACGGAGGCATTTAACTCCACAAATCAACGGTCACGTCCCAGCCCTATCCTAGGAGCCACCAGCCCATCACAGGTCCATCTCCACAATCCCAGAGGAGCACAGAGCACAACAGGAGACAGGAGTCCAAATTAAGGACTCAGAGGAAGGAACACCTTGTCCAGACCCCTCCCAGGGCTCTCAGGCTACCTAGTGCCAAGGTGTGACACACCCCATGATGAGTCAACACTGGACCACTTTTTGGACAGAGGGGTGTAACTGCCATGGGGAGTGGGACACATCATGGGATGTAGTGAAGAGCATTTTGGAATAGCATGGGACTTATGGATGTCTAAAGGAGGAAATTAGGTGATTTCGGTGGGGAACAAGTGTGGAAAACAGAGAGATTCAGAGACAAAAAGGGCCAGTCCCACGTAACCAGTTGGCTGGTCAGAATGCTTGTCTGGCCCTGTCCTCCACCTGACCAACATGGCCTGTCCTCTTCTGTTTTGTATTATCATCCCCCTCCCCATGGCCCATTACGCTGTAGCTGCACAGGTTCTTGAGAGACATTTCAATGTATAATGGTCAACTTGCAGTCAAAGTAATGTGGTCATCTAGTCATAAAAGCAAGAAAAATGTGTAGCGAGAGATAATGCATCTTGCTATGTATTTTTGGAAAAATGGACATGCTTTTAGGAAGCTTTTATTGATGTCTGAAACAAGCATAACATAACTCAAATAAACTCAGAGCCATTGTTACCAGCCTGCTTAGACTGCAGTATGTTCCATCCGATTCAGAAACGTACGAAAAGTCCTTGTTAGTCCCAGACCTTGTCAATTTTTCCATATTTATATAGGTTTGTCTAACAGAAGACACTATCTGTCCTTTCATTTTTGCCTCATTTGTCATATTTACAATAGTCCTATAATTTTCCTCACTTTTTGAATGTTATGCATTTCCCATAAAATGATGTATTTTTAACTTGTCATGTCAAGCAATTTGGATTTTCTTCCTTTTTTTTTTTTCTATTTTTGTTTTGTTTTCGTTTAATAATGGCAATAGTTTTATTATAACTTTTCCTGACATACTTCTAAAGATTGCTGTTGTTCTTAGTGTGATTTCCAATCCTTAACAGACGGCAATTGGAGCTCTCATACATGCAAGATCTGTATCTGTGAGCTCATTTATGGCTCTGTCCATATCTTTATTCATCCTTTGTCTTTCGTAAATAATCTCTATTTGTAGGAGCAGCCAAGCTGGCACAATATTGCAATTCTATTTGGCACATTAGTTATACTCATTTTATCAAATAATCACTGTGACATCTTGCTTGTTTTGTGTTGATGAAGACCAACTATTATTTGATAAACATTTTGATAAACAGCTTTTCTTCAGTGTTTCAGACACAAAGTAGCAAGCATTAGGTTATAATCTGAATAGTAGAGACAATATTATTTCGTATCTTAAACAAAAGATGATTCATTTAAAATGTGTGCTTCTATGCCTTAATTTTTATGGACCATTTCTTTCTATTAAATTTATTATCTGGGACACACATTTTGTCACAGTAAACAATTAAGTTTGCCTTCTGCTTCTAAAATAATTTAAATTGTTCTACCATTTTAATTAGGCAATCTATCATTATCTTCAAATATCTCCCCAAAAGTATGGCTTTGATGCTGCTAGGGCTATCCATAAGGGTACATCCAGCCTCCACTGCATTGTGGCTCTCCCTCTCTCTTCCTTGTTTCAGAAAATGTGGTGAAGGGGCCTTTTTCAGCTCATTTTAAGACTTCTCTCTGTGCTCAGTTTATTTCTATTCCTTCTAAATTCTTATGACACAGTTCAAGAAAATAATTTTTCATATTGCAATAATAGTTTCTTATGTTGTGGGCTTATTGCCTTGGATTTATACTCTGTCCTATAAAGCTGTGTGTTCTTTCCTGTTTTGCTTGCTTATCGTGATGATCCAGATAGTTTTCCCTTTCCATTCATTAAAATTAAATCTTTCTGTTCTTTCAAAGACTTCAGTTTTGTAGTCTAATCAAACTACTGAATTTCTGAATTTCTCAGTTTAGGCTCTCAACTTTTATGTAGTCTCTTAATTTAGAGACAGTTAAATACAAAGAGTTGCAGAAGAGCTTCATTGAACAAGTACAGAGAAAAAGCATTAGATGATACTCAGTGTTGGCAGATGTAAATTGGGGTAGATTATGGGAACAGTCCTAGCCTCAAATACAGAGCGGTGGGCTCTGACCTTGCCATCAGCATTCAAAGGAAGAGGTGCCAGATGTTTTAATAAGCACTTCCACGAATACATCAGGGTACTCATAAAAGACAATGGAATGGAAGAATTGGTTAAGTAAAGGGCAGAGAGTAAAACAGAAAAATGTCAAATACCACTGTATAAAGCAGTGGCATTAACACACTGTCGCAGGTTGAATTTGGAAAACGGGCAGAAACACCAATTAGTGTAGGGGTTTTAGCTTGAAATACGGATTTTTTTTTTTTTTTGTGAGGGAAAAATTAGGAGAAAACAAAGCAGGGACAAAACTTACAGACTGTAAGAAGTTTACTAACAGACTTAAGAAGAGAAACAAGGACAAAAAACTGCTGTGGTGTGACACATCTCTTCCATGAAAACTCACAGCTTTGTTACACTGCAAGACATGGACCATTACATGGGGTTATTAATTTTTTAAGGATGAGTTATTTTGGCTTGAATGCAAAAGTTTTTTCGCCCCCAGTCTTTAAAAAACCCTTCTTTTTCTTGGCTTTTAAAGAAACTGGCATAGGCACTTTTTTAACTTTTGCAAGCCACACGTGAACTGCCCATCCCCCCATGTACTTTAAATGGATTAAAGAGACAGTTATGATATTACAGTGTTTACCATGGCATTGCAAGAAGCATTTTAAGCTGCGCACGGGAAGCGCGGCACCGCCCTCTGCTCTCTTCCGAAGCCATCTTTAGAGGCTTTGGAGCTTCGTCCCACGTGATCAGCTTTCTGCTTCTCTCTCTGCCTCTGAAGTTGCTGTTACCGGTCAGAGTCCACGGTGAGGAGAGCCCCCTGCTCTCCCTGCGCCGCTCACTGCACGGTATTCGCTTCAGTTCAGCGTGAAGTGTGCTGGGTGTAGGCTGGAAGCTCCCACCGGCTTCTTAAGAAAACTGCGTGGGACGGCTCCATAGTTCCCTTCCCAGTGACCCAGGGTCCGTGCTGCGGTGGGAGTGGGGGGGCAGGGGGGGCAGGAGGGGCAGGGGCCCCCGGCCCGGCCCGGCAGGGCCCTGGGCTCTGAGGGCCCCCCTCCGTCCCGCCCCGGCACCAAGCTGGAACGGAAAAACCTCCCTAAAATCCCGGCTGCCCACGCGGTTTAAATATGTGAAATTGAGAGAAGCGTAATTAGTTTAACAGGCTGTCTGTCAATTCAGGTCAACCCACCACACACACCTTGAATATATCACCCTGAATCAGCTCTGAAGCCTCATTTTAAAGAGGATGCAGTGGAATTGAGAAGGAACAAAGAAACACAGCCTGGATGACTAGAAATACAGCAAATGAAGTCCCAGTATATTGCTACTGCAAGCTAGGAAAGGTTACCAAGAAAGTACCATACGTGTTTCATATACTCACCTCTTCTATTTGCTATCAAGTATCATGGTTAGGTGAAAATAGAAAAAACATAAATGTTCATCTACTGAAAATTTTGAAAATAAAAAGTTTGCATAAGACTTAAATATCTACATGATATGACAAAACCAACCTGATTGTTGTTTAATATTTATTTGAAAAGACACTTCATGTGCACCACTAAACAAGCTCAGAACCAGTGATTATTTTCTATGTGTGGGTTTTTCAATCATTATTTCTTGCTACGTTCATTGTTAGGGGAAAAGATTACCTTGGATGTTGACACACAGGAATTTTTGACCTAGAACAATCATTATAATCAATGCTCAAGGAATAAAAGTCCTTCCTTTGATAATCTTAGTCAAAGTGACCTGTTTACTTTGCTTTATTATTTTCCTTTCATCCCATCTCCTGTTTCATAGCAAAGCACTTAGTAAATGTTAATTTGTTCTTCTTTTTGACCTGAAAAATTAATCAAATTATGGTACACTGTGGTATTTTTATAATCCAGAAAGTATTCTTTATACACTGCATTTATATGCAAGATGTACAAAGTAATGCTTCCCTAAGCAGAGGAAAAATCAAACTACAGGACAAATCAATTTCTCCAAAGGAGCTCTTACTTGAATCTCTCAGCTTTTCTCCAGACGATTTACTAAAACATCTGATGCTACCCAGTATTTCCCAGCTTCTCTAAGTAAAGTCTCAGCTTCTTTAATCCCTCTGTCTCCCTTTCCCTGGCTGGAACTTTTATGAAACAACATATGGGAACGGTGATCAGCTCAGCCATTCTTTGTCTGTGATTGGACTTTGGGCTGTTTTTAGGTGGGGAGGTGGTGACTTTCAGTGTCTTACCTCCAAAGCATTTGACTTGTTTCTTACTACAGCTTCTATAAATGATAGAAACTACGACCAATGCATGAAGAATATGGTTCTTACCATCACTGCAGAGAATTCCAGACCTTCCATATGGGCACAAGCAAACAACATCTCGCCTGGACTTTGGAAAACATGTAGCACCATTTCCACATGGATTTTCATCACAAGTCGCAAACTGGCAGAGTTTTCCAGTGTAGAGTTTAGGGCATTCACAATACCAATTTTCTTCATCACTTGCAGATTTAAATTAAAACAACAACAAAAAAAGTATAAGTACCAAAATACACTCAAAACAAGAAGAATAGGTTTTACACTAACAGAAAATCTGTGGCATCTGGCTTACAGTTGTAATAGGTCTCTTTATTTTACTAGTGTTCCTGCCATTAGACATGCCTGAATGCCTTATTGGTGACTTGAGTTGACAGTTTCTTTTGGGTTTAATTTAATATTTTAATTTATCTTTCTTTTCAGGGTGAGATATGTGACTTTTCTAATGTCTCACTAGTTGTTTGTGCTGATGCTTTCATAGCATAGTCAAAACAACCGCTACAGGAAGACAGGTCTTCTATTATGTCTGAAAAAATGAAAGTATGTGAGAACAAAAAATGAAGGTTACTAGTTTATTTTGCAAATGGAAACATCATTTGTATATTCAGGTAAAACCTATAGCTTGAATGTATACAGTAGGAGGTAAAAAATCCTGAAATATGAACACTTGCAGTAGTGATTATATTGAAATTGAAACAGAATAAACAGGTAATATCTCTGCTATCATATAACTTATGTTCTCAGTCACAGAAAGAATATTAGAATAGGCAAGGATAAAAATAAGTTGTAATCAGTCTTGAGGGGTGACAAAACCAGCATTTAGAAATGTGCATATTCTTGTTGTACCTTTTTTAATAGTATTCAAAGATAGCACAATGACAGATATGGTAGGAAAACCAAAAGAAGATAGGAAAACAAAAGAGTGCAAGACGTTTCCATCTATCACTTATTATAAATATAATTCCTAAAAAGGTCTTATTTGATTTTCCCCCTATGTTATGGCCAAAATTAGATGACAGCTAGATAGGTCAGTTCATGTGATTGCTCAGTATTCATGTACATCCTCCGTATTGAACAGAAACACGTCTGCTTTATACTTGATAAGGTCACATGTGCCCGTGGGTATGAATGCAGAAGACATGGTGTATGTTGCATCAAATCACACTCATTTTGGTTTTCCAATAATAGTATAAACATTAGGATGAGCACTGATGTCAAATACAGGTGATTTCTAAAAATCCATTATCTGCTTATAATATCCATGCAATCAGGTTAAAGAAAACAATCTGGAGCTGAAAGACCTCCTATATTTTTTAAAAGAGGGAAATTAGTAAGTCTTGTGACAGTCCTTGTGCAGTTGATTAGTGTGTTCCTAAACTGACCACCTGCTGAGCTGGGGAGTGAGGATCTCAGCTTGCGAGTCTACAAGAATGAATCTCATGAATAATGCCTCCAGACACCTTGGCAAAAGAAAATTGCTATCAGCTGCAATAATAAATTTCTGTGTGTAGCCTATTCTATTTATAGATCTGCTGCAGACAGCAGAAGAGGAATGTAAATGAGACACTGGATTGCTTTCATTTGTGCAACATTGAGGATCCTGCTTTCAGTGGTTTTAATATCAACATTACACAGTTCAGCTTATTTAAAAAAAACATTAATAAACTGAATTCTTCCTGGAAATCTACAATCGTTGGTGGTGATTTTTAGTTATCAAATGCATTTCAGTTTGTTTACAGAAGAAAAGATAGACCACTGCTGCTGACTGCCATAAGACGCAGACTTCAGTCTTCAGCTTTAAAGAAATAATATTCATACATTCTTTTAATGACCTGTATATGCCAACATTGTCTGTTTCTTCTTATAATCTTACTTTTGCTATTGTGGAGAAGACTAAAAATCGCAGGTTTCACAACAAATTGTGAGGCGTTTATGGTAAACAAAATGAGCAATGTTATGACATTTCACTATTGGTGCTGTTGTAACATTCTAATAACAAAGAAGAGTGATTCCTGATGAGGCAGAGAAAACAGTTTTTAAAAAGTTCTACAAAATAATATAAAGCTTGAAAATATAACAGCAAACCACAGAGAAAACAAATTATCACAGACATTTCACAAGAACTAGTATACAAAGTCACAAATGACTTATTCTCTTTTAAAGCACGCTGTCACTGTACTAGGTTAAGAAAAAGACAAGATCTCCCATATTCTACTGAATTACTCTCAGATGCAAGAAACACAAAATGCTTGAATGACCAGGAACTTCTCCCAGGTAGATGTCACAATTTCATGATAACCTGCTACTCTTTATAAATGCAAGAAGCAAATGAAAGGGGGCAGAAAATCAGAACAGTAATATCTTTTGCCTACGCTGTACACCTGTGAATGACTCCAAGAAAAAGTTATTGGATAATTACATACAAGAGCAGAAGAAAGTGAAAAACAAGGAAAATATCAGAATTTTGAAGCTGCAAAGCAAGAAACAAATTTGGAGTGTTTTGCTGAAATGTGTTATATGACTATATTAGTGTTTGAATTCAGATCCAGAGCATGCTTTTGAAGAAAACCTTCTGGCTGTCCCTAGTTGAAATGCCTTGTTCCACATATTGTCTATAGCGCACATGAACTGAATTTCTTCCTGATGAACCTGCAGCAGAAGTTTGTCTCACACTTCAGGTGCTTCTGCTATATGGACTCAGCATTTGGACCCAGACCAGGTCTAGTGTGAGTCAAAGCTTCTTGCAACATGAGTAATGGGGATGTTGGGTCCTCAGCACTAACTGATTTGACCTGCAAATCTATGCCTATTGAACTACATTACCTACTAACAAGGATGCAGATTTATAAGCCATCAAAAGAAAATCATGCAGCCATGGTATATGTAACATATTAAAAAAACCTCCAGATATTACACTAGAGCACTGACAATCTCCAGGAGTTGACAGAGAAAAAAACCCCAAACCCCTAACTATTCAGAATCATATGAAGGAAGAAGGACACAGTGAGAGAAAATGGGAGAAAAGACAGAAATAGTGTAGAAAAGCAATGGAAGAGACAAGGACAGTATTTCTAGAGCACCATCACCTCATGTCTCCAGGCTTATGATACAGGAAAAAAAAGTGTAGGGAAAATGAACTATTCTCTGACATTCTCATAATCTTCTGAAATGGTAAGGGACGTATTTTCTATTGCTATTTCCCATGTTAAAATATTCCTTTGATCTTTGGTTTAGATATCGGATTGGAAAGAAAATCACCAAGAAATATTTTTATGATATGACATGGTATTGGTAACTCGGTAACACAATTTCTCTCCTTCAATCACTGATACATCAATGACCTGATTTAATGAAATCAAAGTTTTGTATAAGATTGGCAGCTTTGGGATGCCAACACAGGTTGTGGTAGGTTATTTATTTTTATATTGCACAATACAGAGGAGACTGGATTGTAATACATTAGTAATCCAGTGTCTTGGGGTGACTCTATCATGTGTATCCCCTATCAAGCTCTTCGCCCAAAAAAAAATTTTGTGCCTTTTCTGTGCCTTTAAACTGAACTTAAAAAAAAACAACAAAACAAAACAAACGAACTTTTCAAGGCAGTTTCTCAAGGACACAGAGATCACACTCGTCTGCGTTCTCTAGCTGCGGGTAGCATGGAGGGAGCACCCTGCTTGCTTTCTTCAGTCAGCTGGTTTTTTTTTACTTCTCAGAGTGAAACAGAGAGCTAAACTTTGTTTCCTAAGACTCTGTTGTTTTTTTTTTTCCCCTTCTTCTCTTCTGGGCTGTTTCAACAACATCAGAACACATAGGGAGAGTTTCCTCCCCGAGGCCCGGGAGTGGGCCCTTGCCGACCCAGCTCCGAGGAGGAGAGAGACCACACCTACAGAAGGACTCTGAAATCTTCCCAGGTTTCTCTCTATAGCGATAGATTTCATTATTTAGCATCATTATCCTTTTCCTGTGTGTTTGTTAAAATAAATAGTTTTTATCTCTTTCACTTTCCTTCGAGAAAAAATTTCGTTTTTCCCCCAACCTAGTGGGGAGAAGGGTAGTCGTAACCTAGTTTTCTCTCAAAAGATATATTACTAGATTTTTGGCCAAACCGGCACATCCAGTCTCAGCTGTATTTAACCAGCTGGTAAAAACATGTTTTTGACTTTTAAACCAATTATGTTTTTAAAAGATTATAATACCTCTTTACAACGTGTCACAGATATTAGCTGTACTCTAGTGACACAGTGTTTTGTTTGCCCAAAGCAGAGTATAATTTTCTATATTCCTGTACTTTTTCCATTTCTAAAGTGGGAGTACAGTGAAAGCACTATACATGCCCTTTGTGTAGTTTTATGCAAGAGGGCTTCCCTGAAAGGAAGCACACTCAACACCCTTTAATCACGATGCTTAAGGTCCCTTCCAACACAAAGCATTCTAAGATTCTATGATTCCATGGTTGTACTGTGTGTCACAATGGGTTCAATATTTAATGACACAGGTTCTTTTAGTGCCCTCATTATATTATCTGTAATGAAGCTGTGGAAGTTGGAGGGAATCACTCCTTCAGTCAATAAGTAGTAGATGTAATTCAGTTTTTTTTTAGTTGTTACTATTATGTTTTCTTATCATTGTTTTGTTTTAAATTACTGGAAAATGAAAGGACCATCACACTTTTTCAGTTTAAGCTTTAAGTTGAATTACACTTCATACAAAGAGTCATTAAATTGCTTTCCAGAAAACACCATCATAATGTAAAGGCAATTACAATCTTCCTTTGAAAGCTTTGTGTAATAGACAAATCCACAGAAACTCATTGCAGCCAGAAGGATAAACTTATCTCATCAATAATCTTAAAAATATCAAAGGACAATATATAAAGGAGGTGTTTCTTCCTTGTGCACAGCAGGTGTTTTTTCGTATATAATATATATGCCAATCTTTCCTTGTATTATACAGCTCCCAAAAATCAATTCAGCTTTCGTGCTGCTTTAGTACTTTTGACTCAGGTTTCCTCAATTACGGTATCTTGTCTAGCTCTGAATGCTTTTGTTATCTTTACTGTTTTGAATCCTTTTTCCCCCTGCATGGAATCAGTATTCTGCAAGCTCTGTCAGTTCACTTCAATTTTCTTTTCCTTTAACTGAAAGCATTTTTGTATTGGGTTTGTGTGATCAGGTTTTGGTAGTGGCAGGGACTTACAGGGGTGGCTTCTGTGAGAAGCTTCCTCCGTGTCCGATAGAACCAATGCCAGCTGGCTCCGAGATGGACCTGCCACTGGCCAAGGCCAAGTCCCTCAGCAGTGATTGCAATGCCTCTGGGATAATGTAGTTAAGAAGTAGAAAAAAATTCCCTGGCAGCAGCCCATGCTGGAGCAGGGTTCTGGCAGGACCTACGGCCCCATGAAGAGAGGAGCCATGCTGAAGCAGATTTGTTGTCAGGACTTGTGTCCCCGTGCCTTGGGACACACAGCAGAGCAGTTCCTGAAGTACTGCAGCCCATGGGCCTTCCCACACTGAAGAAGTTAATGAAGGACTGTTTCCTGTGGAAGGAATCCCATGCTGGAGCAGGAGACGAGTGAGGAGCCCTCCCGTTGTGGAGGAAGGAGCAGTAGAGAGTTGTGATGAAATGACCGCAACCCACACTCTCTATTCCCTTGTGCCACTGTGAGGGTGGAGGTAGAGAATTTGGGAGTGAAGTTAAGGCCAGGAGGAAGGAAGGAAGGGGCGAAGGGAAGATGATTTAAGATTTGGTTTTATCCAAATCTTTTGGTTCTTTACCCTACTCTGATTAGATTGGTAATAAATTATTTTTTCCACAAGTCAAGCCTGTTTTACCCATGACAGACTGAACCATGAGCCTTTCGTTATATCTTCTCTCCCTTGTCCAGCTGAGGAGGATAGAGCAGCTCTGGTGGGCCCCTGGTGCCCAGCCAGGCTCAACCCACCAGAATTCTCAAAACTGCTTTTCTTTATATAAAGGCTCTTTTTAAACCGAGACCAAATCACTTGTGAATTAAGTTGGTTTAGAAAACTCATAGGGAAAATGTTTCCAGATTGGTTGGATGCACTCATGGAGAAACTATTTGGCTTTAAATTTTTTTTGGGGCAGACTTAGAGTTATACTGGCTCTATCACTGACTAAATAGGCCCTCACTTTTAAATGATGCTTCTGAATTATTTGATTGAGATTAAAATATTGGAGTGGGGAGTGGGAAGTGGGATTGGGATCCCACTTCAAAAGGAGAACATGAGTGACAAAAAGGTTCCAACACCTTACTTCCCTGCTATGAACACAGGAGAAAAAGACCATTGAATACAAACTGATTGAACTCCAGCAGAAATTTTATAGGACCCAAATAATGCTTTATCCATCCCAGTCAGACAGCAATGAGCATCTGCTCTGTCTTATCATTATGCACATGAGTTTTCTTGAGCAAGAATACTCTCTTTAAACAATACCTAAACTGTAGAAAGTTTACTGGACTTGTTTGAGTTAGCTGTGATTTAGGAAGGACAGAATTTGATTTATGGAAATAATGAAGGAGGAGAAACTTGCTTATTGGCAGATTATCTATTTCAGACCTTCAAAAATGCCATTATTTTTAGGAATTCAGGATGGTTTTAATTTATTTTGCAATGTACTAATTGAAATTACTAACACAGTACTAACTTTTCAGGATCATGAAACCTATTCTGGGGTTTTTTATAAGCACTCTTTAGACTCCATTTTCCGCTTACTTGGTCAATATGCAGGTGATTCCCCATCCCATGAAGGATACATATCCATTAAAATGTGTAGTGCATAAAAAGTTGTGCCCTGTAATATGTCAATTATGACCATTCCTGTCACAAGAGGATACACAGTTATGGTATCAAGCACTTCTAGAAGCATAACACTTAATGACAGATGGTTAAGGATCCCTCAGAAAAAATACAGCAAGCAATGGTTGGTGGAAACAATCTATCTGGGCAGCAATACATTCCCTGGCCGCATCTAGGAAGAGAAATAATGATCTGTCAGGCTGGATCCATTGCAAGGGCTGTAATCAGCTCTGACATTACCCCTTTCCCCAGTCTCGGTCTTTTCAGTTAAATCTACATTTTGTCCTTCCTTGTGTTGTATGCGAAAAATAGTAAATAGATGTTGACATATGCTAAAATGTATTTATAAAAATTATTTTTTTAAAAGTTGAAAGGCTATGATTTTGATAATAAAAAATTAGCGTTTTAAGAAACATGTCCAGGGAAGCATATAAATGCTTTCAGCAGCATAAGGTCAAAGGCAGATCTCCACATCTTAGTGAAATCATATGCAGCCTAAATTCTGTTTGTCCTTCAAAAATCTATCAATCATAATTTCTTATGACAGAAAAATTCCAATTGCTTCCAGCAGTCCCTAGGGCTTTACTTCAATATCTCTACTACTTGCAGCAGGACTCTTGAGAACCATATCCAAAGCAGTGACACTGAACATTGGTCTGCACCATATTGCTTGTTGAATTGCTTTCATTGAACCTGCATTGTATACTATTATTAATTTCTGTTAGAAATTTAAAACAATCTTTAAGCACAAAAACATTAGTTACTTCCATTTCAGATTAATTTATATGTTGCAGAACTACATGACTCAGTATTTTCCAAGATTTTAGCCTCATTACAGAGCAACTTCACTAATCATGAGGAGACAAACAACAAAATTGCAGAACAAAATCTTTACTAGTCTGTAAAATAGCAGCATTTACTTTAAATACACAACATAATAACTTTGAACTATAATGGCTATATTCTAAATCTAGAACTGTCTACCTTGGAAAGAGAAAAAAAAATAGTGCAACTCTAGGTGGTCCTTTCTCTCTTTATCAGTTTCTTACTAATATATTTTTTTCTGTTTTTAGAAGAGGTTTTTTATTTACATATTTATGATTTTGAACTTCCATAGATGCAAACTATTCCATTCAGAATTCAGCTTGCAGAAAGAAGCTTCCATAATCAATTCTTCATTTTGTCGTCACTACTTCTACCAATTTGCAACTCCAATAATCAGCTGCTCAGCTCCTCTTTCATATCTATTTAGCACCCATTACCTTTTCTGTTTTAAAAACATTCTGAATTACAAGGGTTTGATCATCAGTACTTGCTTTTAAGCCCGGTCTATGTACACGGCTGGAAGACACGAATGTCTTAAGAGCTCACATAAAAGGGTAAGTTAATCTTTGAACTTGAAGAGCATCATCACCTTTCCATGGTGATTTTCCCTGTTCATACAGTTAACTTCAGGTACCTCCTGTTAATTCAAATGTAGAGCCTTCTTTTCAATCCTAGGTACCACCTCATGTCCTTTTAGTTTAACTCAGTCTCTGAGATTTCTGTTTCTAGCTCAACAAACTGGAGATAATTTTACCATATGAACATAACACAGTGTAATATTTACAGACAGCAATCTGTGTTTATAAACATATTGAGTGTATTCTAAGCTATGAATGAAAATAGCAATTACTGAAGGCTCTATAAAAAGCTGACAGCATTGTAAGTGACAAGGTAAACAACAGCTGCTTTGAACTGACAAAACCTTACCATTCACTTTGGATGCTCCCTTTTCTAACTATCCTACGAACACCCCAAGAAAGAAATTCTGAAGGAATGAACTTCATGGAGGAAAGCCTGAACAGAATCTTTCTTTGAGGGTCCATTTTTCCACATGAAATCTTCAACCTATTTTTCTCGGTGATTGCCAAAAGAACCTTTGTATGTTGCTTGTTCATTTCTTAATGAAAGCACAAAACTGGGTGCACAGGCATGTGCTCTGCTTTTTCTCTGAATAGCTAACAGAGCCACAAGGTGGGTCAAGAGCCACAACTGAGACAGAGCAAGTCCCTATGGATAATGGTTTTCCATGGAAGGGAATGACTATGAGTCATACTTTCACAGCAATATTTTAACATTAATGAGAAAGTCATATCTCTCCGCTTTGGCTGTAAATCTTGTACATAGTTTCTAATATTTAAATTTTATTAGTTGTCTACCCATGGGCCTTGGGAACTTTTGGTTTTTTTTTTTTTTGATTCTTCAAGTTAAGAAAGGAGAAGATAATATTCCTCCACACAAATCACGCTTCAAATCAGTAAGCTTTTGTGGACTAACATCTGTGTTTGCACAGTGGCCAGTAAAGTGTAACCCCTTGTTTCTTCTGACTATGCATTACAGAAAATAAGATTCTATAATAACATGCACTAACGTATATTAAAAAAATGTACCATGGTAATTAATGTATTAAAAATGCACCATTGATATAATAAGTAAAAATAGCACTGCAGAACCCTGCCTGGACTTTTACATATTTTTTGAAGGAGTATTTAAGCTATAACTAAAAGTCATTTGTCGACAGAAAATATTTTTTCAACCTCATTTTTTCAACCTCAAATGAAATTAATTACTATCTATACAGCACACCAGACTGTAGCCTCTAAAACATCAAATCCTAGCAATGTTGTAGGCTGAGTTAATTTCTATTAACACCTGTATCTAAACTTATTATGAAGCTTGAGGTGATATATGAATGACACAAGCAATTGCATTTGCCATATATTCTACAGATTCATTGTTTACAAGAGATGGTAGATTAGCCAAAATTCCTTGGATGGCACAAACTAGAAAATGTAAGATCCTTACCAATGACCAAGGTGATTTCTTTGCCTCAGAAGGTAATTCACACCTCTGCCTTTTCAATCTGTAGTTTCTTTGACTGTCCAGAGCTTTAACTCTAATACAGATAAGTCCTAGACATTTAAATAAGACTCTGGGACTTTTCCAAATAGCTTTGTACAGCTGTGAGACTAGCATGTCATCAGTCACATAATGTGACTGAATTGGTAGGTCACTTTTGAAGAACACTGGTTTGCAGGAATCATCTCACATATACTGGTACATAAAGTCTAGAATTAAATCTTATCTCAGTCCAACAGTGGTATTTCATCATTGGAGAAGTATCTAATTACATGGAATGTGTGATGCTGAAATCCAGAGAAGGAGAAAAAAATCTAAGCACCCCAGACCTTTGTGTTTCTTAGAAAAAAACTAGTAAAAATCGGCCTCTGTCAGGGATTGCTAGCAGTGCTGAGTGTAGGATAAAGACTTCCCACAAAAAAAAAAAGCATTTTCCTTTACTTTCAAAACAAAACATCTCTTAAAGGTTCTGGGTGTCTATCTCCTGTCTGTCTCTTTCTTATCTCTTTGAGATTCACTTTCTTCCCCATGTAGTTCAGGTATTTTCTTCTACTGTCAGCAATAAAAGAGGAAAAGAAAGCCTCAACATTGTTTTCTTGTTCATCCTTTCTCTGGAATACCAGCAGCTCTCAGAAGGAGCAAGAAATTCTTGCAGCATAGGATTTTTGTTTATACTTTAACTGAAGTGTAGGAGGTTAAGGAAAACTTCATAGATTCCATTTGTCCATGGCTCTAACCAAATTTCTACGATTAATTCAGATTAAGCTATTTCTTTAAATAACATCAAAAGTAGGTCATAAAAACTGAAAATAAAAAGCAGCAAGAAAAGTGTGTTTGAAGGACCAAACCTTGACCTCCCTGTCAGAGTTTCATCCTACCAAAATGAAAGGTAATGTATAGGAGAGTCCACAAATCTTTTACAAATAGTAATTGCTTAAGGTTGCACAACTAACTGGACATGAGAAGGGCAAAACAAGTGCTGAGTACTAGAACTACTGAAAATATTGTCTGAAGTGAAAAGTTAGCAATCACTGTGTGCTTTCAATTTTTTTGCGACATGCTCTTTATCAATAGCTTGAGTTGTTCAGTCTTGTAGGTTGACCTTTTACTTTGATTGCTGCCTCAGCTCTGAATTTCACATGTTCCTGGATGATGGCTATGACTTATGAAGGATATAAGATGCCCTAAAAACTGTAAAATCAAATACTATAAAACTGAGTGTTGGCATTTTTCACATGTGCTAGAGCTGTAACTGCTACAGTTGTCCCATTGCTGAAAATTACCACAGTGGGTGACACACCCAGATAAGATGATCCAAAGTGCAACAGAAGAGCTCTGATTCACAGCTGATATAATCACAGCTTATATAATCACAGCTTATAATTGGTACAAAAGACCATTTGTGTACCATTTCCCCAAACAGACCTACCTTTAAGTGCTATGAGATTAGTCTATAGCTTGTACTCAAGAGGACAGATGAGTCAGGTCGTATGATTTATTTGCAGCAAAAGCTGAATTATTATCTTGAAAAAGTAAATTATAGGAGAATATACAATAGAGGGAAACAGTTGCTTCATGACATCATTAGCAGTACTGTTATTTGCTTCCAGATTCCCTTCAGAGAAACAACTCAGTTTCTCTTCATATCAGGATGCTGACCTATTTCTTTACATTTATGTAGAAGAATAACAGGAAGTTATTCTGTCAGTCTGGCTCTATTGCTTATCTAACCTTGCAAATTTTGGGGAATGGAAATAAGCAGTTCTTTTAAATAAGACACTTGAACTTAAAAATCGATAACTGAAATAGCCTAAATTAAGATTAGAAAAACATATGTAACAATCTGCACTTAATCATAAAGGATTTTAGTGTAGTTTTCTGGATAAAGCAGACAACAGATTTCACTTTATTTTCTGGATATAGAACGTCTATAACTAAGGTTTAGCAAGGCAGTGCCTGTGACAATATAAACTTTTGAAAGTAAATTAGTCTCTTCACACTTTCTGAACATTTTTTATTTTCCAGTGCTCAACAGTATGATGTCTGTCCACGTAAAATGAAAGTACTGGAGCAATTGCTAGTAACACTGATATTACACTGTCTCCTTCTACTGTCTGAATATTTTACAGATACAGATGTTCACTGCTGGGTGCAATGAGTGGTGCCTCAACCTCTAATACATGTTGTACTCTTCTGACAAAAACGCTTCTGATTCAGGAGCAAGGATGGTGATTTGAAAGGTGTATTCGTATTTTTGCCATAAAGTTTCAACATGTCTGTGTCTACATAGAAGAATGAAGAAATCATGAAAGTGGAATTAGACATATTTGACTTTAATATAATTAGCACTGCTACCACCTGTAGTGAGCACATGATGGGATGTTTCACTCTGACTGTTAATTCTTCAAGGAAAATGGTGCTTTTTTCAGTTCACAAGCATGTATTGGTATTACTACTCATTCTATCTTCATGAAAACTGTCTTAGTTGTGCCTTTCCTGCAACCATTATCTCTGTATTTTGCTTTATAGGCATGCCCACTATGTATCCATAGAAACAAGCACAGAATGAACTGTGATGCCTTGTGGTCACGTTTGTTTTGAAGTTATCACATAAAGGAAGAGAGAGTGCCTTATTAAAAAAAAAAAAAGAAAAAGAAGGAAAAAAGAAAAAAAAAGCAGACAGAGCTCTAATGCAGCCAGAGGAAAGAGTACATTTTGCCTTTTCTGCTAGCTTCCTTTAGTCAATTTCTAACAAATATAAGTTACAAAGCCATATTGGCTGCAATATTAATGAAGGAATTTCTTCCTTCCGCTCCTTCCTATTCATTGCTATTTATGCTCCTATAAGTGAAATGCACATTAGAGCTAGTAAGGGCAACAAACACCTCAGTTAGTCTGTGAAAGAAACAATCTGCTTGTGGTTACAGAGTGATTTAGCAATCAGAGGAGTGCTTGGAGTTTTCCCAGGCTTTCAGGTTCACTTGATCCAATTATGACAGCACTACTGAAAACAGGTGCTCTTGAAAAGTCACAGCTTTTCACACACTGTAACACAAATAGGCATAATTAAAATCAGAAATTTAATTTAAATTCTCAGATGAAAGAAGGTGAACTGGAATTCCATTCTCTACTTCTGGACTGCTTATGCGTTAATGTCAGAGATTTATTGACAAAAAGTAGCCCTGGATTACCAACAAAACCTTAGTTCTCCCAATTTCTGCTATATGCCTCTTTGAAGGTAGGGGCAGATTATACTGATTATTCTGGTTATACTGATTATTCCTGGTTCAGAACAACAGACTTTTTCACTCTTCCACTGCTGGCTTCAAAGTTCTCAATTTCTAAAGAGAAGGTGAAAAATGCTCCCAGAAATCTTCCAAGACACTTGTGTACTTAAAGGCGAACCTAGAACAGGGCCTGCAGTCCAAAAGTTAATTCAGACCTGTACCATAAATTTCCCTAGGATCCTGAGAACTTGATAGAATCTCAGGTTATGTAGCATTTTTATTTTACAAGTGTAAAATTTAAAAATACAAATGTCATCTGTGCTAGCCAAATGAATTGCACAACTCAAAAGTGAAAACATTTTCTTTGTTAACTGATTCAATTTTCTGATGTGCTTTCTACAGCCTTTTTAAGAGATTCAGAACTGGAAGGTAGTTCCCTGGAGTCAAGGTCCTACCACATCTGAATAACTTTCACATCAAAGGGTATGTTTCTCTTGAAACTCCCACCTGTAACTGAGTTTCCAACATAATAGTGTTTAACGTGTTGAAGGGTCAGACCACGGTGTGAATGTTCAGCGTGTCTGAAGCAGATGACTGGTTTCATGAGGATCATAATCTTTAGCACAGTGGCAGATGCTTTAATGCAGACAACGGTCTCTATGAAACCACTTATGAACTACAGAAGCTGGTGGTAAAACAGCTGAATTTTTTGATGTATGTGCTTCTTCTCTTAAAAACCAAAGAAAATAGAAAAAAAAAGTTCTTGCTTTACTTAAGGTCATGTAATCCTGAAAAGTTAATACTAAAAAATATACTGTCATGTGACAAATCAGGATGTGATAGAAAACAAATTACTCCAAAATCAAAATCAAAATAAGAAATATTAGATTTGCATGCAGAGTTGATAATTGCATTTTTTTTTGTGTGTTGGATATTGAAGAAAAGGGTCCTAGAAGGTGGGAAATCCTACTGATGCACAGCTACCATTGAATTGTGTACTCTGCCATATATAGCTTCTGTACTAAATTGATGGGCATTCAGGGGTAGAAAAGAAGTAAATGAAATATTGTCATCAAAAACAAATACAGTTTTTCATTTGCTTTCTTTTAAAAAGTTTTAAATTTAATGTGTACAATCCTAACTTTGTTAACATTCACCTTGAACATTTTATATGTGATCAATGTAATAGTGGAATATGATAACCACTAATATAAACAAGTCAGTTTGACATTGTATCATCTGTGAGGTAAGGTCTTTAATACATCTTTAACTAGAACTGATATAAACCATAGTTGATTATAAACACTTATTAACCATTTTTTCTACTGGACTATTTCAAATATAAGATCAACACTGGAGTTAACTAGTATCTTCTATTATATGATGAGCAAATTCCTTTAAAATCTCACTTTCCTATTGTACTTAAGTTATGGTTTCTTTTTAAAGGTGTTAAAGAGATGAGTAACTGAACCATTTTAAAATATGTTAATATCCATAATATTTTCATTTGTCAAGCCACAGTAAAAACTGTATCACAGTGGTGTTTGTGGGAAGGGGATCTCTGGCAGAGGTTTCTGCTAATGCAACTGTACGTAGAATATTTTCATTGGGATTTAATCTGCATTGTAATTGTGGAGAAAGCAGAGTAAGAGCAGTTTGTGTTGCAGTTGTTGGCTTGAGTCCTCCAGGATTTTACAGTACACAAAATAATTTCTGGCAGAAATTCCTGTAACTCATATGGCTACCCTTAAGTGTATTTTCTCTGTTTAATATAATTCTATGTCTTCTAAAGAAGTGTTTGTGCCAAGGTACCATTTATGTGCTTCCTGTGTTCCAGCACTTAGGTTTATCTCAGACTGGAAATTGCAGTGCTGGAGGAATGGAGTGATTTATTGCTCGTGTGTTTCTATGGTAAGAT
The DNA here is from genome assembly GCA_014706295.1 of Lycocorax pyrrhopterus obiensis. Lineage (NCBI taxonomy): Eukaryota > Metazoa > Chordata > Aves > Passeriformes > Paradisaeidae > Lycocorax > Lycocorax pyrrhopterus. The sequence goes on along the minus strand of JACSVZ010000014.1, from coordinate 74,428,835 downwards.
TTTCCACTGCTGCAATTGTTCAGCTCCACAGGTGGTAGCTATGGCAGCATCACTTGTGCAGAGCGAAAACCATGCAGCTTCAGATGTTTTAAGGAAGGTTTAGTTTCTTATTGTTAAAAGCAGTAGTATACAGCACACTACCTATACGTGGCATTAATTACACTGTTACTGTTAAAGACTAGCTCATGCACAGTGGAATTATCTGTAATAAATGCTAAAACCAGAAAAAATAGATATGGAGTGATTTAGAAAACAAAGAATACTTGAAGCTGTATGGATAGAAGTTATAAGTCAAAGATACATAAAAAATGGTTGGCATGGCTTTAAAAAGCATATAATATATACAACTGCATGAAAGATACTGGTATATTTGTCCATTTTATCTAAGGATCACCTTTATCTTCAAAATGGTGCAGTTATGCCCCAAACAGGCAAGCTAATCTGTTTTACACAGGACCCCATAAATGTCAAATTTTAGGGAAGACAAGACTTTATGAAGCTCCTTTAGCACTCTATTTGTTATTTATCAAATATCTTTTTGTATACATAGCTAAGCTGATGTGATTCAGTAAGATGCAAAGAGCACTAGAACCGTGAATCCATCTATGAATCACCAGCATAAATCACACAGGATCACAAAAGGTGCATCCATCACTCCTTCCTCCTACGTCACCACTTGCCAGGAGATGCCCACTAATGTGCACTCTCTCATTCTTAAACAGCTGCAGGCAGTGCCTGAAATAGTATTATGTCCCGTTTTATGAAGGTTAAGTATCCTGGAGAAAAGCCATCATCCTCTTACTACCCAAGCTATTAAAAAGCCTCATCCCTCATTCATCATAATTTCAACCAATACATTGCCCTGTAGTCACAGTGCACTCCTGCCTGACAGGAAATGCAGCCCTCTGAAGACAAGAGCGTAACCGCAGCACATTCCTACCACCTGTCACAGTGCAACAGCAGAGCTTTGCAAATGCACGTCAGAGACCCTGTGAGAAAGCCCCCAAACACAATTTATTGCAGCCAATCTGATGACAAGAAAAAAACTCTCCCTTCCCACTGTCCCAGAAGAAATTAACTCAATGTTCACAGAGGCTCACAGGATGCACAGCTGTGCTCTGACCTATCAATGAAAAACAGTGATCTCCCAGCAGGGGTTGTGGCTGATGAGGTAGTATCACACATGCTTTGCTTTATGAGATATGAAAAAGAACAGGTGATATGTCTGAGTCATTTTTGACATGTCTTATCAACTCACAGGAGAAACTCAGAACGCTTCCTCCAGGCAGACAAAGCTATACTCCCTTTTAGCTTACGTGACATGCATTCTTGAAATGGAATAATTTTGCTTCAAAGAACTGACCTGTGGCCAAGCACAGTGACACCAGGCTATGTCTTCTCCCTAAAACAGTACAGCATACCAGAAGCACATGCCATTTTTTTCTTTTACTACCCTGGTAATGTTTCCAATTTTGCACTGTTATGAGTGGCAAAGATAAAGGAGGTGAAAAGAGATGGAAAGCCTAGTTATTACACTCCAGCCCATTCAGCAGCAAAATAAAAGATTTTCCCCCTCAAAAAGTGCTTGCAATTAAAAATGCTGATATTTTTAAAGATAACTTTTATTATTTTTATCCTATTATTTTCACCATGACACTGTGAACATTTCACACTGCTGAGACGGTCTGCCTTGTGACAGATATTAGAGAAAAAACATAGTTTAATGTTCTTCTCAGTTGAATTTCATGCAGGACTTGAAACACATGAGGTTTTTTGTTGGGAACTAGCATTTGCTAGAGATAAGCTAGGTCCTGCTTGCATTAGATTTAGGTCAAAATTTCTACATCATTTGTTTGTAGTTTCTTGCTCCCACCAATTTCTGCTGAAGGAGCAGTAAGGACATTCTCTCTGTAACTTCTAAACAAGACAAGTGGATGTGGACATTATTTATGATTTTATACATTGACCTATTGCAGAAGTGTAATTCTCACTACTGGATATTTCATAGTTCACTGCTGTTGCAACAGATCAGAGAATCAGGCTCTCAATATTTATTCCAGCTAGCTGTACTGGAAAGTGTTAATTTTCTTCAAAGCAGAAGGTGTGGTGCTGCATTGTGGATTTGAGACTGAAACAGCGTTAAGGTGTCAGTGTTTTAGATCCTGCAAGCAGTGCTTCCACAGCATAATGTTTTAAGTTTTCTCACTCTGAGTAGGTTGGGAGTGGGCAAGAAGTCAGGAAGGGATTTAGTCGGGACAGCTGACCTGAACTGGACAAAGGGAGATCCCATACTCTAAGAGACTGTGCTCAGCAGTGAAACCTGGGAGCTCATCTTTTCAAAGTAGCTGTTGCTTGGAGACTGGCTGGGCTTTAGTCTGCTGGGGGTAAACGACTGTTTTTGCATAATTTGGTTTTTTCCTTTGTTTCCCTTCATTTATTAAACTGTCTTTATTTCAACCAGCCAGTTTTCTTGGTTTTGTCTTTCCATTTGCTCCCATCCTTCTCGAGGTAAGTGACTAGCTGGGCTGGGAGTTACCTACTGGCCAGGGTGAACCCACCCCACTAAGTAAGTGACAAATTCCAAATGTGTCTGGGAGCTGCTGTGTCAGGAACTGCAATACAGGCACTCTGCAGAAGTTTGCAGTTGGCTAGCTACTCAAGGACAAATGTTCTGGCCCAAAGACTGGAAAATCTGGACTTTGCAAGGGACATTAACTTCCGGCAATTCTTCTGTGTTTTGATAACAACAAACATTTGTCAGAGTGAGTTCACCAGCAGGCCAAGATTTGTGTGACAACCAGGTTGCAACACATTTAATCAAGAAACAGAGAGTAGAAATGCTGTATATCCCTAAAGGCTTTCACACTTTGAATCTGTTCCTGCAGATCCACAGCAGACTCCTTGCCCAGGTTCTGTGATGGCAAATGCAGAAAACCCGCTCCCCTGGAATCTGTGCAAATTCCGGGAGTGTTCCCACCAAGTGGTGAATATGACCTCAGAAGTGACACTGAGGAGGTCTGAGCAGCCCCCTGGGCTGGAAGTATGTGGAGACTTTTTTGTTTTTCCTGGTGTAGTCCTTGAAATCCAGGAACAAAAAGGACCACAGGGGAGACAGGCAGAATGCTATCAAGGGAATCACCTAAGGCAGGGAACATGGACCATTATCAAGCCATTTAGCAACTCTTACCTTTGCTTAACATCAGTGATCTCAGAATAGTTCTAAATGCTCTTGTACAAAGAAATACAGGTGAGTGGCAAGAGAATGGATCAAATCATACCAGGAACCTGGTTCTGTGGGGCATTTTGTGATATTTACAGATACTAGTTTCGAGAAGGAGGTAATATTGCTTCACATGTCATTTATAAGAGTATTTCAGAGCATTCAGAGTTAGAAAATTGCTTCCACTATTGGCAAAAGATGGTCAGACAATGTTCTGGACTTGCTGATCTGCCCTGAGTGCTAGGTGTGTCTAGTGTTTAGGACAAGAAGTGTCTAAAAGCAGTTTAATATCGTCTCAAGATTTTTAAGCAGACCAACCAGCAAATTACAGTGACTTGCAGGGAGGACCACAGAGGAACACTGTACCGGGTGCAATTACATAGGAAGATAGGAAGGTAAAAGCAGTTACACCAGGTCAGAACAGTGTGCATGTTTACCATTATCCTGTGTCTGACAGGGGACAAAACTTGCGTCTTGCAAAAAATGGTAGTTTTAATGCAACATTAAGGGACATTCATCTTCTCATGACCTGCAGCAAAGGATGTTTTGAGTCAGATATATTTCACAGTCCTCAACAGATATTTTTTTCTACTTGAACACATCTGATCACTTTCTAAACCTATGTCAACTTTGAACATCTACATTGTGTGGCACTATTCCACTGCTTATGTATGAAATATTTCTTTTGGCACTACCTCTGCTCTCTTTGAATTTCTATCTCCTTTTTTTCACATGATGTACACAAGTTTTTCCAATAGAAGACAAATAATGAATGTCTGTTTTTTTCTTTTGTCTCTCCTGATGTTGTAGATGCATCACTCTTCAAACATCCCTTTTCCACACTAGAAAACCTCAAAGTAATCTGGAAAAATTCAATTTCTTCCATCATCCTTCTGTCTTCTTTTCCTTTAACCTCATCACTATTCTTTTTGAGAATAAAATGACAAAAATAATGAGGAGTAATGGAGCCTTATCAATTAATATTTATGCATAATTATTTTTCCCCCCCTCACTTTCTAAGGATTTACTCTTTACTTTCATAATTGTTGCTGAGCACAGAGCTGAATCAATTTCATTGATTATTCAAAAATTTTTTCAGAGAATATTAGAACCTATAAAGTTCCAAAGCCTTTCCTGAAGGGCAGCTGCTGGTTGAGAGCCCACCCTTCCATTTGGAAAGTTAAGGTCTTCCACTCTTTTAATGTGTTTTACTTGTCAGTGTGATTTACTTTCTTTATAATCAATTTCCATACACATTTATTTATCATTCAGTATTGTGAGAATTCTCATACGATTTTTCACAGTCATCTTAGACGGCCATGGATCAGCCTTTGGAGGTAAAGGATTGGGTAATATCAGGAAAATATTATAGTGGACCTTGAGCAGGGCCAAGAACCAAAGTGCAGTGGAAAATATTGTTAGGATGGCCTACTTACCATGAAATTCAGGAAAGATAGCAAATCTCTGTATCTAGCGAATCACATGTCCTAATTCTTTGGCATAAGTAGAATAAGGTTGGTTTGGTTTTTTTTTTAATACTTCAAATTCTGAAATATGAAGGAGAACAAGTAAGCAATATCATTGCACCAGACACATGCTTGTGCTGGGTTAAATGGTGTGTCTGTTATAGTGTAGTTGCAATTTTGTAAAGACTTAAAGAGCACGGTTGCCTGTCTCAAACACTATTAAGGCCCCAGAAGGACTTTGCCACGAGATAAGTGCAGAATGGAGCAATAGGATAGTGCTAACTCGGGGCCTGGCAGAAGCAAGATCTGGTTAGCACATCCTGAGTAATGCATCCAGACAAAAATTCCCACTGTGGCAAACTGTGCAACTTCTCGTATGCCTACCACCAGTCAAACAAAGACCACCCTAAGTGACAGGGCAGATGGCATCTGTGACCACCAGTGACCACCAAAGCCCCCTTGAATATGCCTCTCTGGATACCTGGAACTTGGACTGTAAATTAAGCCACCACAGTGGGAACTTGAGATAAGATAAAGGAGGTATTATTGTCTGGGTATTATCTCAGACCTAGGGGGAGGCTAACAAGGTTGGAGGAGAAGAATTTATCACTGATAATGGACTCAAAGAAGGCAGAACTTACGGGGCACAAGGAAAGTCAACTCAGGAACTATGCTGAATCAGCTCTGATTGGTTTCCATCGAGGGGAGATCATGACCACCAACTCATGGTCCAGTGACCCAAAAATGAATTAAGTCAAGTTAAGAAAAGGCCACTTTCTGTATAGCAAAAGCAGTGAAAATTAAGTCTTACTTATTATGTCATACCCTGCCTGTTTTACAAAGCTTCTATGTATGATCTAAGATGCTTTGAAGTAAATAGTGAATAAAATAATATTAAATCTGTTTCCAAATGTGTTTCCATTCAAGGCAGATTAAAGCAATTTATCTCAAAGAGCTGTTGTGCAGAGATGATGAGGTTACAAACACACCCTAACTGTAAAAGGCTATTGTCCATTTCTGGAGTATTAAGGAAGACATGAGTATCAGTCAAGGTTGAAAATGATGATAAGAAAACATGACATTCACCTGGAATCTTGTATACGTACATTTCCATGTATCATGTCATTTTTTCTAGAAATCAGCTAATAGAACTGCCAAGACAGACACAATTGATAATATCTAACACAAAATTTCTGCTGTCTAGCCTCAAAGTGTCAGTAGCAATACATTCAGTGTTAAAAATTTTCTAGCGGCACAAGGGTCTCTTGTTCTGATGGTTGTGATATGTGTCATTTCTCACGATGGGCAGTTGCCAAAGAAACTCACTTCTAAAAACCAGTAAGAAAGCAAAGAATGAAAACTACCAAAAAGAATGAAAACTACCAAAAATGCAGATGACTGCTGGTCATCCGCATTCTGAATAAACACTTCAGAGGCTCATCACTGTTCACTTTCTGATAAGTCCTGCTGTATTGATGCAGAAGATAAAGTAGGATTCAAATGTGCTACAAGCTGTATGGGAAAAAATACTCACTCAGATTTTCAGACCTTGGGCAAATCTCTTAGATGTTCTCACAAAAGAGCATACTTAAGACAGCAATAGCTTCACGACAACATGCCACCTGCAAAGCAACCTGATGAGATCCCTCTGCTGTCGCTGTCAACTTGAGTTAAGAAAACACCATATGAAAATTTTTGTTAGCAAAGGAATTCAAGTTAGAGGCTAAACAAAACTTTGAATCTGAATAATTTTTCACCTAATGGAAGACAGGGTTTTTTTTCAATGCTAAGGCTCTTCAGCTGTGAAACTAATATAATTTTGTTTTTCTACATGGGTTATGAAGATCAGCATGAAGCACTGTGGAACTATGATCCAGATGAGCCCTTAATGCATATTTAAAACAAATTCTGTTATAACAACTTTTGTTATTTGCTCACAGACCATCCAACAGTAGTGATTCAATGGAATGAACAACTATTTCTTCTTCCATTTAGCAACATTTTCTTCTTGGCCTCAGTTTCAGAATCTTAGTGAACCGGCTGGAGAGAAACGCTATTTTATTGTCTTTCAACAGGGAAAGATTTCTGTTTGGAATGAAAAGCTGAAAATTGCTGAATGCAAAATTACCCTTTTTATTCTGAATTAAGAAAATTACTATGATTACTTTTGTATTTGTGTTTGAAGCCAGGCTCTTAAATGCAAGCTTTCAGAAGCAAAACCAGTAATATCGTAGCATTCCTAAAGTTTTGTAAGGGAAACTTATTAAAGGCATTTTCATGCAAATGGGTGTGTGACTTCCTTTCATTAGCGTGCTGATAATGGCCTTAAAGCCAGCCAACTAGCCAAACACCAATGGTGTAATAAGGGCTTCAGAACATTCTCTACAAGCCTGCCTTAGTTCTGAGTATGTTCCCACATTCCCAGAAAACTTTTCCGTTAAACTGTATTCCCTTCATTGAAGTTCATGACAAGCTTTTCTAGCTTTGATGTGTCTACTTGTGTCACCACAATAAACTATTGTTTTAGAAAAAACATATTTTTTCCCTAAAAGAATAGGAACTGGAGTTAATACCAGCAATTTAAAAAAAATAATCTTATATCGAACAAGATAGTCGTGCTTCTAAAAAAATCAAATGCAACTCCCCAGTAGTCTGAGACTTTTAACTTCAAGCAGCTGCTGATATCTAGGTCAGATGAGAAGGGACAAAAAGGACAATAACTACTCAACAGGTATCACTATTACAAGCAGACATGCAAGCTTATCAAAAACCCAAGCAGACGAACATAAGGCTATACATGATGATATATTGGATGTAACATCTTAGGAAAAAATTCCCTTCCACTGCTTTTTTGAATAGATGTCAGTCATTTAAAAAAAACCCAAAAAAATGCAAGGGTAGCTGTTTGAAAAATGCCATAAATCCTGAAGGCAGATGATAGCAAAACCTCTATAAAAATAACTTGCAAATAAAGGTTGACATCCAGCAAGTGGAATAAAAATGGTTACCCCCTGGAAGGATACCAGAGTTTGTCTTTCAAAAGTTTTAGTTGGGGAAATTCAAAGTAAAAATGCTGATGGAAGAAATTGGCTTAACAAGTCTGCTTTCAGATTCTCAAAACTGACATCAGATTAGATGTGAAAGACTGTAAAGCCAACTAAAATCATTGCAGTTTGTATGGAAATGTCAGACTTCTATCTACTTCACTGCAGGCTTTCTCTGGAGTCCACATGAAGACTCTTGGTACCATGCCCATTTAACTCCCTCTAAGAAAACTGTGAGATGGTATGTGCCATATTAGCAAATCCCCCTTGTAACAGCCTCTTAACATTGTTAAATATTACTCTTTATGCCTTCATTTTCTCTCTCCTATTCCAGATTTAAAACAAAACATGGCCCTTTCCCACTCAATCTGAAGGAATGTGTCCATGAAAGTGTGCTAACACTATAGGTAAAAATCACTCAGGCAGTGCCTTGTGAAACCATGGAGGATTGGCTCCTGTTTTAACAGGTATTTAACACACAGAAAGAGTCAGATTAGGCAGTATAATGTCTGAACACCACGGTAATGGACCTTTTTGAGCAATTGCTCAATTATGGGGATCTCAATGACATAAACAGGAAGGCTGAATATGTCAATAGCTTGGTAGCTTTTACAGTTCATGTGCTTCTTTCTCTGTAGGCGGAAAAGATGCAGGGATTCATATCTCACTGCTGGCCCACTCCTCAAATCTGTGTGTAAGCCGGAGTGACATACCTCACCCACACATCCCTTAATACAGCTCATACTGCTGAGCATTATTTTGCATCTCTTCAGTGTTTTCCACAACCCAAAAGGATTTGTGCCTATAGATCATTATCTGTAAGATTATTTCCTGATGCTTAAATGCTTGAAAAGTTAAAATCTGGTAATTTCATTGTAGATACAAATGGGGAATGAACCTATTTAGCAACTGAAAATCTGCCCAGCATGTTACAAATGCTTTGTGCCTTTGCAATTTGTTATTAGAATATAACTGACTGCTTCTGTCTTTGGTATCCACAGCAGTAGACCAAAGTACAAGGCAACACAATTGAGAGCCTTCATCTGTCAGGTTTCAGGATTGTGTTATGACAATTTACAATGTTTATGATTCTGGCAACAATCTGTAATGCAAACTTCATGGTCATCTAAATAAAATAATGCTCTTATACTAATATGATAAGGCAAAACTACTATACAGAATTTATTACATATATTATGATGCCCTTGGTTTGGCATTATCTTAATGTACTCCACTGCAACAAGGCTCTGTACATTTGCAGTAATATACTGCAATTTTATACAGTTACATAAAAGCTTTATTGAAATAATACTGCATGGCTTTTTATGCAATTCTTAAAATAGCAGAGGCATAATGTAACACCAAAATCATAGGCTATTTAATAATGCATGAGATGTTAAAATTATGCCACTTTTGTATTTGAAATTGTCCTTTTTTCTTCATCTTAGTGTCTCAGATGTTCTCTTCTACATGGTGCTACTTCCCCCTTCTTCTCTGATCTTAATGCAAAGAAGTATCATTCTGCAGCATACTAGTGTTTTGTTTTTCCTACCAATCTGTAATACATTATAAGAAGCTGTCAAAGAATAAAGGACTTCCTTTTTCCCCTCTTCTCAAATTTCTTTTACTTCATTTGCAAACATTCAGAAAAAGCTGGAGTAACCAGCATGTTTATCTTACTGAACGCTATTTCAGACCTTATAAAAATCAAGGGAAAGATTGAGGGGTGGTGCTAATCTCATACACAGTTTTATTGTCCTTTGGACACCCTTAGATGTCAAAAGCTGTGCTCATAGAAATTGGAGATTTTATCTGCAAGTCTAGGAGTCTGTTTTTCAGTCAGCATAAAGATATTGCTGACAACCGTGTTCACACAGTTTACCAGGAAGGAATACCCTTTCCTCCTAACTCCTAAAGTAGCCAGGCGTTGTCTTAATGGTAAAACATATTTCTGTCACAAGGCAACCCTAAAGCAGCGCAATCCTTTTGCTTAGCAATATCAAGCAAACAAGATTAAAAACAATTCTCTTTCTCCTATTTTCCTTTGCCCCACACTTGTTACTTTTCTGAAATATCCACAGGCATTTGTGACTAAGCCATACTAAGCTTATATCCAGTATGATTTTTTTTCTCAATATGAAAAAGGCACCTTTATGAAATCTTTTAATAGAAGTACCAGCCATTATCAAATGTTTAAAATTATTAGACTGCTACTAAAACAGAATAATACACTTAACAAAAAAAGCAGCTGTCAAATTCAGATTCCTTAAAAAATAGAGGAACCAATATTGTACCTGAAACAGATTTTATTGTTCAAAGATGAGAGAATCAGAGAATGGTTGCAGTTGGAAGGAACCTCCAGAGGTCAGCCAGTCCAACCTCTCTGCTCAGGGTCACCTACAGCCATCTCCCCAGGATCATGTCCAGAAGGCTTTTGTGTAATGTCCAGGGATGGAGACTCTAAACCTCCCTGGGCCAATGTGCACCAGGAGTACCTTTAGCTAATAAGGGGATACGAAGCAAATTATAATTTCAGAGTCTATTTTATTGCTCATTTCTCTCCTTATTAAGATAGCTATAAGGAAAAATCAAGAAATACAGGCACTGGCAACCTGACAGACAATCACTTTAATTTCAAGAAAGATTTTAACTATTAATAATTACAGCAGTCAGTCAAATGGAAGTTGCTTACACAGGTGAAATAATATTAGATCAGGCCAAATGGACAGTGAAGGATATTCTCTGCATTTCGAGCATTTTCAATGATGAAAATGCTTACTTGTCAGTTGGCTAACTGGCATTCATAATCAAATTTTCAGACTTGCTGTGCCTTGCAAACAAATGCCAAGCAAGGTACATTTTTCAGAAACTCAAACACCCAGCTATCGAGCTGAATGCTTGTAATTTCAGAATGTTCCATTTTCCCAGCATTTTATGTTTATCCAACAACTCAAGTTATATTATCTTAGATTCTACGGGAAGATTTAAAGAATATTCATAAATGTATACCTAACATCTGAAAGATTGCACAGATCACAGATTAATCTAAGATGCAAAGAATTGAAAGAAATTCTTTAGATGAGGCAAATGATGCTGAATAAAGATGCAGGGTCAAAAGAACTGAAAAATGCCCAGAAGATTATTCAGCACATAGAGAGCACTATGTTACACAGGGGAGAAAGTCTTTATGGCAATTAAAAATGTATGCTATTTTTTCTCCCTTTTTAATGATAAATCTCAACACTTTCAATGGTGTGTCCCCTCTTACAAGCATTTCCAGTTTAGCTCGGCTATAGACTATAAAATGCACTAGATGGCAGCAAAAAGTAAGAGAACAAATCCATAGTGCTAAGGTACACAGAGATGTGGCTCAGACAGCCTGTATGATTCCAACGCGGAATGAAGGTGAAAGAAATTCCTTCATTCTTTTGCTTGTGCTTTCCATTAAGTACTGCAATGCCTAAGCCAGTTGTCCTTTGCACTATTTATTAATCTGTGTCAAAATTGAGGTGTTCGCAATTGCCTTTCAAAGGGGATGAAATGCAGAGTCAATACGTGGCTCAGTGCAAAGAAGGTGGGTAATAAACTCAATGGTGTTCATAGGTGCAGAAATGACAGTGTCATATCAATTTGGGTCAAATACTTCAGTTAAATTGATACTTCATATTTAAATATAAGAAAATGATGAGAACACATTCCAATATAAGGTTTTCTTTTCCAAATTACTTGCACTGTTGGCTCCTCTTTAATATATTTGGTTTTCTATGATTAATATTTCAAAATGCAGTCATGCAGAAGATTCTCAGAAGACTTATGGATTGACCAGTACAATCTGATTAAAAGTGGATTTCTTCCCTAAAAAACCCAAACAACAAAAACCTACATAAAGCTGTACCACCTAAACCTTGTCTAAAATGGTTGCCAGAACATTGGGTATAATACAGAGGACAGCTGTAACATTACACTCTGAAAAACATTTCAAAGCTGTCGTATTGTACTTGCCATGGGTCCCTTTAAGGCTAACTGCATACGCTTAACTGCTTGCCTATACAAGAGATGCAAAAAGTTACAACTAATTTGAAAAAGAATTCTTGCTATTTCACAAGAGGGAATCCCTTAAAAATGTTTCTCTACTAAAGGCAGCAGGAAACCTGCAAACAGAGCAAAGGTTAAGAGAGAAACAATACCAATGCAAATATGTAAAGCAGAGAATTTGCTATTTATACAGGTTTTTAAATTTTTATCTCTTCATGTCTTCCCTTCTATCATAGTACTACAGACAATGAACCATTTTCAGTAGCTCATAGTTTACATCCCAACTCGCTTTCCTGCATACTCTTCTTCCACAGGGATTGCTTTGTTTAGGAGTGGAGGAATAGGGAAAAGGAAAATGGAACAGAGGGCTCTGCTTAAAGATCATGACAGTGACTTATTGGATTTCAGTTTCTTCAGTATATACTGTAACAGGTATTAAATAATCTATTGAATAATTCAGGATCTGATATGATAGATCTTTGTTGCAAATTTGTATTATTTAGCAAATTCATCATGTGTAAGAACACAACAATTATGTTGAAATGTTCTCTTTTGGTCATTACATAAAATCTGAATTAATCTGTAGACTGTAAATTTAAACCACAGAGCCTGGTGATTATTCTGTCAAAAAGCAACAATACCATAAGAAACAAATTTCAGTCTCAGTGTGTGGGTAAATTAATAACTGATCTTACACATAATCCTTAATATTAAAGAACATAAGTTTGAAACTCCCATCAGGCTAATGAGGGTAGCTCTTCATATCCAAAGAGGAATTTAACCTGTATTTATTTATTGTAGCATTTTTCATCAACATATTTCCACCCTTAATACTGTGGTTATCCATTTTTGTTTTCAGAAAGGTTGACAAAAATTTCCTACAATATAGACAAAACTGTTCTAATCTGAACAGAATCAGATGACTTCTGGCATCTCTGTTTCCATGCATGTGGATATAGACCTTTGTTCTCTGTTCCTTCTCTGAAGTTTCTATACCTTGTGTCATGTACAGAGCCTGCTCTTCTCTATTTCCCCTTCCCTCTATTTTTCCAGAAGGAGTTTCTTGCTGATGCAATTTTTGCTGAATTCAACAAGCTGAAAGCATATTTCTATTAAGTACACACACAAACACATATCCATGTTTTTTCTAAATGGCTTTTAATTAAGATTAATTTTCATTAATTATGTGCAGTACAAATTGGCATGATTTGAATTTTTTTTCTGGAAATCTAGTTTTTCAGTGAGGGCTGAAATCTATAAACATTTTTACAGAGAGTTCTATGTGAAATTTTCCTATTTTGAAATGGTTGTTATGCCTACCTGGATGAAATTACACTCTCCTCTGGAGAGAGGAAGATTACCTTTTCTGCCAAAGGCTGCCAAGAATTCAGAATCACTAAACACAGCAAATGATAGTAAAGAAATTGTTTGTGGATTTTGAAAAAAAAAATTTTCAGCTGATGCTCAAAGGAAGAGAATCATAGCCAGTTACAAAAGGAAAAAAACCAACCTTTTACTACCACTTCTAAAGAGAAGTAACTCTCCAAACACAGTCAAGAGGGAAGATTTCAGCGAGTTTTATCTAGCTAAGAGGTTTTACTGTATTTGGAAGAAGTGTTCCAATGTAACAAATGACACTTCTCAAAGGATCCATTTTAAAACTCCTTTAATTAATACATTTAATTTACAAAAAAAACCTAACGAAAACCCCAGCTGAACAAACAAACAAAAAATTCACTTTTAAGTACGCAAGGTAGGGATACAAATTTGGTCATAAATTGTATTCTGATTGTATTCTGTAAAATAAAGTTCCTTATTCCTTACTATTGTGTGAAGCTCATAATGACTTAAGCTATGGAACACCAAAGCACAATTTCTGAAGTTAATAAATCAAATTGAAAAATATCCTTAAAGGATCAATTTCTGTACCTCTGAAGCACGGCTTTCTTTGGGAAGGAAAACAATAGTGGCTGAACGAGAACTGAACATTTGGACAGGAAATGATAATTTATTTGTGTGTGCAAGCAGAACTGCAACAATCTATCTTGTTTTCCAGACAGTAGGTTACTCATGTGTAAATCTGCCATATGTATTTTTGAATCTAGCAAATTTCTAGAAAACTTCTAAAAGTTTAGCAGCTAAGGCAAGTAAGACTGATGGCCAAGGTCTCATTTGAAAGAAAACTGCCATGTCCCTTAGCATCAGAAAAAGATATTTAACAGGAAGGGATTTAAGGAGATGAGTGTTCCTTGCGGAATCAACAACGATGATTCTTTGCCACCTGGGTCTTCTGAGGGTGTTTTATATTTGAACATTAAACCAGCATCATGTAGCTTAAGAGTTTTGAGAGTTTCCCTGCAAAGCACAATATGCCCACCAAATATCCACACCTCTCATACTACCCTACAACACTTATTCTGAAAGGCAATTGTTTTTCTCCTCCTCTGCTTCCCCTTTTAGGTCATGTGGAACTTGTTAAGATCCTTTACTGATATACTATTGCAAACCACAATGTCTGCTCAGGTAAACACATTTATAAATGCAGCTTTAAAAATGCAATGTCAATTTTTTCCACTTATTTCAGAGGCTTCATTGGAAAGAAAGTATATAGGCCTGGATTGAAGAAAATTTATTTTTCTAATATAAAAAATAAATTGAAAGGAAGCAGTTAGGAATGATTTTATAATCATCCTTGAGGCAGAAACCATTTAGAGCAAAACTGGTAGCATGCAGACTTCATACAAACTCAAGGAAGCATTAAGAACATTTATGATTGTTGCAGCAGAAGTCCAATTTACATTGAGTTAAAGCATGACTTGGAATTACCAAGTGTGCACATAAGATGAGCAGGTCAGAACGGGATCACTGTCACACCTTTGGGTATGTCAGATGTAATGTGTACTAATGTATTATTTAAAGGATTTTAATGAAAACTGAATCAGATGAAGTGAACTGTTTCTAATCTGATTTTCACTGTATCAGGCTCAGCCCAACTCTGAGATAATAAAGCCAATGAAAACTAAAGAAAAATAAATAAGCAATGATCAGCAGAGTATAAAAAACTTCAATCTGCAGGACTGAGAGTCAAGCAATAACTTTCTGTTATAATTGATTCTCGACTTGCCAAAAGACTTACACTTTCAAGACAAATTAGCCATTGATAAAAAAATGCCACTTTTCTCCATCAAGAACTGTCAAGAATTACAACCCCTAGTTAGGATTTCTCAAGCAGAATATGCATTATTAGTTTCTTCTCACCATCAAATACTCCCTCAAAACTGGCACTTCTCATCTGTAATTAACAAGCAGAACACAAGGTAAAATGCCACAAGTCTCAGTGGTGCAAGTAATGATGTGAAATTGTTTCCACAGGCTTCAGGTCCTCCGAGAGGAATAAAAAGGCTCCACTACATAACCCTCTCCAGACCATTTCAGACTCTAATCCTGCTTCTCTCCTACAACGCAATCCTCTGGGGTACTGGAAGATCGTGAATTAATAACATTGATTTTTTTTTCAGTAGCCAGTTGATTCAGAAAACTGCATCAATCAAAATCATTTTTTTCCTATGGTCTGTTAGTAGTTCCACAGACATTTCAAGCAAGTTGCTATGAAGAAAAAATAGCCTCAAGAATGCAACTACATTATGCAGTCATCTCTGTCTTGGCATCTACAAAATGAAAATATGTTTGCAACCTCGAGTTAACATTTGGCTGCTTTCAGCCAAAGAACAATCTGACTTTACTTGACCTAGTGACTTCACAGACTGAGAAGTCTAGAAAGATTTTTCTTGAACAGATCACTGACCTTGACTGGTGAAAAACATATATTGATGGCATAATTCCTTGCAACATTTCATTTACCAGTTCTAAATTTTGAAACCTTTCTTGCTGTAGTCGGCAAAGACAAGGTAAGACTGAATAGGTACCTCCAACTCTTAATGCTTTGTCTAGTCTTAGGAACTATATTCAGAATGTTTCTAAATTATGAAGGAAACAAAATCTCTCAGTTTCCCAAGGGCTTCAGTCTATATTTTACACTAATTAATCATAATTTTTCTTAGACATTTCCTTCTTATCTGTTATGCTGTCTTGTCATATTTCAGCATCTTCTCCCATCAGCCTCAGAGAAGCTGATTCAACCTTCATGTTTTCGCAGTACGCTCTTTTAAATGTTGCAGCTGGTAACACAACTTCCAATTATTTTTATGCAAATGCATATGACAACAACCCACGTCTATCTTACCTCTCACTAATTAGATTCTAAGTTTTTAAAAGCATTTTCAGCTTTCAAATTTTGCAACATGCTTGGAAAAGTATTATTTCTGTAACATTGCTCTTCTTCAAGCACTGCAGCTCGGTCTTTCTAATAGTTTCCAGATAATTCCTCCTTGACATATTTCTGCTATATGATATGTCTTTCCCTCTGGGCTTTTTAAAGGAAAAATATTCTCTACAGGAAGCTCAGGAAGACATTTACTGCATAGCTGCGACTGCCAAAAAAATTACTATTCTTATCATATTGCTGCTTCTACAGAAAGGGTATGGCACTTTTTCCTATAAACTCAGACATGCCAGTTAAAACTTGAATGCCAAACTTCATTTTTATGTTATTATTTCTTTTCTGTTTTGTTGTCCTTGGGTCCCAAGCTAAAGTTTGACCTTGTTCTACATATTTATAGATGCATACCATATGCAGTGCCATGAATCCTTGATGACTATGTAAAAAAAAAAAATCTCATTAAAGTTTCACAACAATGGCAGCAATTATTTAACATTATATCCGTTGTATACATAGTTTCCAAGAATATTTAGTGAGATTTAAGAATAGTACTTGGCACAGAGAAGACAAGGATGTGATCCAAGGCAGCCAGGATGGCTCTGCTAAGGGCAAATAGTGCCTGACCAATTGAGTGGCCTTCTACGGCAGAATGATAGCAACAGTTGACAAGGCAAGACTGACAGATGCCATCTATCTAGACTTCTGTAAGGTCTTTGAGATAATCCTTATCTCCCAGTTGGAGAGACATGGATTTGATTCATAGACTGTTCAGCGGGTAGAGACTGGCTAGATAGATGCAGCCAGAGTCTATGGATGACCTGGATGACCACAATCAGAGTTGTGGTCAGTGGCTCTGTGTCAAGGTGGAGGCTGGTGACGAGTGGTGTCCCTCAGGTCTCTGTCTTGGGACCGGTGCTCTTCAGTTTCTTCATCAGTGACACAGAGAGTGAGAACTGGGACCTGCATGAAGTTCCACAAGGCCAAGTGCATGGTGGTGTACCTGGGTGGGAGCATGCTGTATAATGTATTTAAACCCTGATGGTATGCACTAGCCAAACTCTCACTCAAGACCAGGATCCATACCAGGATCCAATTATTAATTAAGACCACCTCAACCTAAAGTACTCATTAACCTCCTACAAACAGCTGTGGCTGCAGGGCAGGCACAAGCCCTATAAATCAAGCCCTGTGAGGAGCCAAAGGTGGAGGTGGTTGTTCCTGGTTGTGGTGTGCTGCGTGTTGCTGGAGCTCTGCTCTGAGAAATCATAATCCAAGGATCAGAAGACTGTGAGCTCCGGCACAGGGGCAATTTCAGATGTGAGTACAGCCTGGGAGAGCTCAGTGAGAGCAGACATGCAGAGAAGGACTTGGGCGTTCTCATGGATGAAAAGCTGGACATGAGCCAACAGTGTGCGGTTGCAGCCCTGGAAGCCAGCTGCATCAAAAGAGGCATGGCAGGCAGGTCAAGGGAGGGGATTCTCCTCCTTCTCTCTGCCCTCAGGATTACTGCATCCAGGTCTGGGGTCTTCAACACAAGAAAGACATGACCTGTTAGAGTGGATCCAGAGGAGACCACAAAGACGACCAGAGGGGAATACTTGCCTATGAAGACAGGCTGAGAGAGTTGAGGTTGTTCAGCCTGGAGAAGAAAAGGCTTTGGGGAGACCTCATTGTGGCCTTCTTGTACGTTAAGGGGGCCTATAAAAGGAGAGAGAGGGTCTCTTTATGTGGGCACATAGTGACAAGGACAAGGGGCAATGGATCTAAACTGAAAGAGGGCAGGTTTAGACTAGATGTTGGGAAGAAATTATTTAATCAGAGGATGGTGAAGCACTAAAATAGGTTGCCCAGTGAGGTTGTGGATACCCCATCCCTGGAAGTGTTCAAGCCCAGGTTGGATTGGACCCTGAGCAACCTGGTCTAGTGAATAACATTCCTGCCCATGATAGTGGGTTTGGACCTAGATGATCTTTAAGGTGCCTTCCAACTCCAACCATTGTATGACCCTGTGATATTCAGCTATACATTTCCATTTGTGCACAGAATTTCAACAGTCAAGAGCCCACAGAAAGCTATTTTCTGAAATATGCCATCTTATTTGTGTGCCTTGGAGAGGCACTGCACATATGTACTTGGACCAAAACCCAAAAACAAGTGACACAGCTTATGTGATAATTATCTTGGGTTCTGATAATTGAGAAAGGGAACAAACCACTGAAAGGATGTCAGTATGTACTAACAAAAACCAAAATTAATTACCCAAACTTTTATTCATTTCATAAACTAAATCTATTCCTCTAAGATGTAAATCTTAAATCATGTTCAGGAATGCAGGAATAAATTCTTCCAGCTCCTGAGAAATTATATGCAAGCGTCCAGTTATGTTGCCATTGTCAAGTATTAAAACTTAACTGCAAAATGCAAAATCCAAGAAGGTAAATTCAGGTTTTGCTTAACAAAACAGTAAGGTTTAGCAATGAAGATAGAGCAGTGACTCTGCAGCATGTTAAGAAATGTGATTGTGAGCAATTCACTGGGCCTTCAATTGAACCAATATTTAGCAACAGCAACTCAGCATGACCAATTAGCATGTTTAATGAAAAGAGCAGAAATATCTCAGAATATTTTAAAATATACAAAGATGTCAGAAGAAAGGACTTCAACCTAAGTAAGAAAAAATTATTCTCTTCAGTTATACACTGACCTCTGAAATCCAGTGCTCTCCTGTACTTATGAGATGGAACACTCATTAGTTTTAATTTATGAGCCAGAAGAGTAAGAGTAGGCAGCTATCAAACACAACACTGTTAATATGTTTCTGACGCTTGTTCTCCAGCAAAGAACGAGAAACTTGCTTAGAACATACTGTGCAAATTGGCAAGAAAGAACAGAATGCAACTGGAAAAAAGGGCCAGGTGGAGATAGGGCAGCAGTTTTCTGGGACAAGCATCCTTGTTCAGGCTCCTGGAGAAAAGCCCAGCGCAGTACAGCTCAAGCACAGGAATGAGATCAAAAAGTGGGCAAGACAAGTCGATGGGGGACGAGACCACCAAAAACCTCCGAAGCCCTATGACCCATTCCCAGGAAGGTTAAGAAGAATGAGTGCATGATAATTCAGTTGCATGGAACGTAAGAAATGTAGTCTCAGGGTGGGGAAAACTTACCTATAAAAAGCCCTGGTGGAACCCCCTGTACCCTGGGCACCTTGCTGGCCAGACTGATGTTGGACCTAGGACTAGTGATGTCCTTTACTCTGTCTCTGTCTTCTCTCTCTTTTTTTTTTTAAATTCTTTTATTTCTATTAATACTAGAAGATAAAGAACTAACTTATTCCAATTTCCATGCCAAGTGTATAATTTACTAATAAAACATTATTAGGTTTTTTTTTTGACCCTCTGGCAACCATGGGCATTCATGAACCTTGGGTGCTCCCCTCCTCTCAGGAGTGGAACACCACAGATGTGTAGATTAGAACAGTATTTAATTTCATATCAGCTACTCTCCGTATTTCACATTATATGAAACAATACCAGACCATATTTGTATGACACCCTTCTTCACATTCTACATGAAAAATAATTAAACATTATTGTCAGAAAGGAGGAAAAACAGCAAGGCAGATGCAATCTTTCTTAGCAGACAACAAAACCTCAGCTTTCAAATGCAATGCTGAATTGTATTTACTGAAGTCTGAAAGAAGAATGAAATGTGATGCATCATCAGAAGGTTAAACCCTTGGCTACACCAACTGCCTCGAGAGAAGAGTGACACTGCTCTATCTCAGGAAAGAGAGAGGTATATTAGTGAATTTCACTGACTGCAAATATTACCAGTCAATACATTCTTGCTGCTAAAGTGTCAGAAAGCCGAAAGTATGCTGGAACAGTTAAAAGGACTGGAGGCATTTTACGGGATATGCTATAGCTAAACCAAAAACAATAATAAAAAGAAACCTAACAAAAAATTCCACTAAATCTAGCAAAAAACCCCAACAACTGCAAGGGAAGGTAAATTACTGTGCTACTTCTCCAATCTCTGGCTTTCATGTACTTCATTATCAGTCAAATTGGCCAGGAGTCTCAACCCCTCAGTGTCAGTACCATCCACTGCTGGAGGCAACACCACCCCAGGACAATCACTAGTACGGCGTGGGTAAGCACGGTTCAGTTGCTTCTCTTCACAGATCAGTACCTCAATACAAATTCACCTGGCTCACAGTAAAACGCCAATCTGGGTGATGAGATGCAGGCATATATTCTTTCATCCAACATAGAAGTGGAACAGACAGCTTGAACAGGCACTGCCAGCATTGTCTGTCAGAGCTTTGAATGAGTTCATCTAGAACTGGAAATTTATACCAGACAAGGGCAAGTTTATGTGACACCCTTCTTTTTGAACTCTGTGTGTGTGTCTAATTGGGAAAACAAATAAGGCAGATACCTTAAATAACCAAATAATGTTTATGCAAGTGTATTTGGTTACAGTTTGTCTTAGAAATGTTAAATTACCATTTTCTGCATGCTTTCTGCAGCTATACATACATTATTTGATATGTCAGACTATGTTTCTCTGGTCCTTCTTGAGGTAGTTTATTGCACCATTAAGCTATGTGTGATGCTTTTAAAATCTCTTTCAAAGTTATTTTTAAACAATGGGCTCTGATGATCAGATTTGTTCATAAAACTTGATCCTGTACATACTCATTCTAATCCCCATAAACAATTTTTGCAGCTCCTCTATTGATTGTTAAGTGCAATTCTTTTGTTGTTGTTTTTTAATAGTTGTCCAATCAGCGAGATATTACATTAAAACTGAATTCAAATGTTCCCCAGATGCCTTGCTTCCAATGTTTTGTATCTCGCATACGACCTGCTAAGACATTGATTCACTCACTACACCATCAAAAAGGGTGGGAATTCTCTTTTTTGAGTTGTCTGAAAGTTACACAGCTAGACCAAGCCAGTAATTCACCTATGTCGGACAGTCAAATAGGCAGAAAAGTACTTCCAGAGAAGGGTTTAGAATCATAGAATGACCTGGGTTGGTTGGATCTTAAAGAACTTCTAGTTCCAACCCCTCTGCCTTGAGCAGGGACATTTCACTAGACCAGGTTGCTCAGAGCTCCATCCAGCCTGGCCTTGAACACTTTCAGGGATGGGACATCCAGAACTTCTGTGTTCCATGGCCTCACCATGCTCACAGTAAAGAATTTTTTCTTAATATCTATTCTAAACCTACTCTACTCTGGATTAAGACCTACACTACTCTGGATTAAGACCATTCCCCCTTGTCCTGTCACTTCATGCTCAGCATCCACATCTCCACAAGAAGGTCTGCATGTGGGAGACCCACACTTTTCAGTGTTTGCAAAATCCACACTGCCTGTGAGGGACTGGTATGCACACTTTGTCTTTGGGTGTGTATAAATAAGCTATAGAAAGCTGGCAGTTTGGAAATTTGTAGGTATTTATTAACATTATGCAGTGTCTGATATTGCCATTTATCAGTGGCATTGCTGATACCGATCCTGAATTCTTAGTTCACTTATTGTCACTCAGTAATTACACACCTTTAAAAAATCAATAAATACTTTTATCCCATCAATCAAGCAGGTTTCCTCTGTGAAAAATACCTGTAAAAATTTGAAGATATGAAAAGAACTGCCAGTATAGCCTGCATCTAGCTTCTTATACTACATAATTCTGAACATGCACAGATTGTTGTGCTTATGCATTTAGGAAAATCCGTAAGTCAAAATGAATGTTCCGGCTAATTTTACACACCACTTGGAGCTAGGAAGTGCTTGAAAGCCAGCTATCTGAATTACTGTCTGAGACAACTTAAAGTTTGTCTAAATTGAGAAAATAGGTGGAGACAGAAAAAATTGCAAATGTGGACATCTGAATAATTATTAATATTGCACTGTGGCAAATTTGTTTCCAGCTGCATCAAACACAGATGAAAGCACTTAATGGGAGAAAATCTTTGAAGCATTCAGGTGTCTAAAACCAGATGCAAAGGTTCACGGTGATGCTCTCTGTAGAATAAAGGAAAGCCCTCCCTCTCTCAGAGACTCCCACTTTTCAGACAGAACTAATTGTTTATTACTAAAGATTTCTGTTCTCTGAAAATAATCAAGCCACATTCTTTTTTTTTCCCTTGAAAAAGAACTGTAGTCAAACCAGAGAGAATCAAGCAAACATAATACTCTTTGCCAGTGGCTATGGTGACTGCTTGTAGGAAAAGGTAAAATGCTCACAGACGAAAGAGAAAACCTTCACTGTCTCTTCCGTAGAATAAAACAGAGCCAAACAAAACCAGTTAATTTATTAATATATATTTCTTTACCCAAGTAAGCAGAGTGGGAAGGAAATTAACGTCCTATAGTTCAGTGCATTAGTTGGAAAATTGTTCTAGGAAGAGGGTTGCAACACTTCAGGGATGCTATCATGATATCATCTCTCTGTGCTAAAGATTGCTGTAGTAGCTGAAAGCTTTGTAATAATTAACTCCTTCCAGAAAGCAGGAAGATAGTGAGGAGGGAAAACGTTAATAATTCATGAAAAAATCAGGATTATTGACACACTATCATTATAAATAATTGAATCAAGTAAGTCTCCTCTCTGTAACACATCCTTGAGATGTTGGATTCTTGTACATACTGATGTGGGTCTGTGACACAATATTGATTTAATCATCATTACTAAATTATTAAGTCAGATTGGGAAAACAGACCAGTTTTAGACTCCTCTATGTGTTCATTCTTAAATAGGTGTTTATTTGCAATTGCCCTGTTTGCACTGCACTTATTCAGAAGCCATTTTAAGCTGGAGCACAAAAACGCTGGATTGCTTAATCATGAGGTAGTATGTATGCAGCTAACAGTGGGCTCTAAGGAGCACATCACTGCATTGTATTTCAGCTACATTAAATAGATGTTAATGCCTAAAATATTGAAAGACAAATGTGACAGAAGTGGCTTTATATTAGTTTACAGCTTACAGCCTATCCCTGCTGTTATTCACCAGGCCTGTGCCACTCCGTAGTAAGGGTTGCAATGTCATCTCTTGATGAAAAGACTTTTTTTTCAAAGGATGAATTCTCAGACTTCTCAGCAACACATACATTTATCTATGACTGCTATCACTAGAGGTAGAACAGGTTTTGCCCTTTTCTTTGTTCCAGAAGTGGGAGGCAAGTGGATTTCTCTTTTTCCTAGTTTCGCTTTATGTTGACATCCACTGATATGACACTCATGCCTGTATCAGCAAGCTAGTGACACCACAGCAATTTCTGTCCTATGGAGCATTCATCTAGCAGTCAAATAGTACTTTATTGCTCTGTTTTCCTTCTCTTGTTACACCACCCTGTCTCTCACCTTCTAGCTGGCTATACTTCTCTGAAAGGAATAATTAAGGTCGGACAAATTTTTAATCAACAGGACTGCAGTGGTTTTGGTGGTATCCCCCTTTACCCCAACCCTTTACCTTCTATCCATAGAAGCCACTTAAAAATTCAAGACATTTTCAAGCATGCTTCTGATTGCAGGTTCTTCATTGATTCCTGAGGATGATCAAGCCAAGTATGGCAATGCAACAAGCACCTTAAGAACTTTTACTACGTTATAAACGAGACACTCTTTCTCAGATTTCCCTCCTGTTGTTTTCTTTTGAGTTCTATAATGCAGATCAATACAATCCAAAGTTATTCTGGGTGAACAAAAGTTGTTGAATGTATCCAGCTGTGGAGCTTGATTAGATTTTCATTTCAGTGGTATAAATCAGAGTAGCTCCACATAAGGCAAGGAAATCTCAGTACTCTCAAATGATGTAATATCAGATGTAAAACCAGAACCAAATTCCATTTTCCTGCTTTTTCCACTGGCAGTGTTACATCCAATTCCTGCATCAGAAGATGAAACTCCTTTACATGTAAACACTGAATTGTACAATTACTAATTATTAATTATCAGAGTATTTAGATGGAGAGGAATATGCTCTTAACATCCACTGTCAAGAAAGATAATTGGAGATGCTGCCTGAAAGAATATGTCATTCAGCCTCTGTGACTCAGATATCAGGGCATAACTGCTGTTAAAAGAAAGGCAAGTTTTCTAAAGAAATGCTGGTTACGGGCATAAGTTAGCTCAAACAAAAGGCAGGCTGGAGGATGAAGGATGTCTGGAATATGTTGATTTTATTTCTTTAATACTATAATGTGTTCCTGCAGTTATTCTTATGCCCATTCTGCTTTCAAAAATGAAAACCAAGTCTCAAACTTAATTTCAATACTCTAAATGCGAGATAAAAAAGTCTATTTTCTGTACTGCAAATGAAAATAAAGTAGCAGTGCCATGCAGGCTCTTGCCTATGTGCTTACACACCTCACTATGAGAGGATACTTCCATGAACACAGCATTTCTCCTAAAGTACGTAATTCGCTAAATCTCACTGGGACTATTTACATAAGAAATCCTTTATGGGAGTGAAGTAGCCTGATTGGTCCACATAGAGCACTCTCCTTCATTGTTGCATAGAAAGTGAAATCAAATCAGGAGAGCCCAGGGAAAAAACCCTCAGATACCACAGAAGTAGTGAAAAAAGAGGATACACTTGAATGGAAACAAACAACAATTTCCCATCCTTCCCATGCACACAGAGTTTGTCATGCCAGCATTTACTAGGTTAAGCAGAACAGAACAATGTTTAGACTGAAGCAACCCTGTATTTTCCTTACTGAAAAAAATACTGCAATGAAGCTCAGAGCAAAAAATGTTGGAGCAGTCACAGAAAATGGCACACCACTGCTGGGCATTATTATTCCTGCTCTCCTGAGGTCTTCATCTAGAGAATGCTTTTTTTGTTTTTCTTTTTAACAACTGGAGATATATAAATGCAGTGGGAGGAGGGACTGAAGTTATAGGGGACAACATCCTAAGCATCTTAAAATATTTGCCATACACAAAACCACAGTGACTAAATATACCCCAACAGAGTACAATCTTTCTCTTTTTTTTTTTCTTTCTGGTAAATCTCAGAGGGTTTAGAATATTAACTGACACAAGGATTCTCAGAAGCCGAGTTTTTTTCTCCTCTCTATGAAATTTATTTCTGCAAGCTACTGCCAGTAGGAAGATGCTTTTATGAGAAGCAAATTGCTTGAATATGCTACTGGGGGATTTACTTTCTTTGTACCCCTAGTTTTATTTAAATGTCGTAAAGAGCTGGCAAAACCCAATTACTACCAGCTCAGCAGAGTCCTCCTCCAGCTCACTTCTATGATCTACTGCATTTTGTCCAGAGGGGCTTTAGTGCAGGGTCCATTTCTCTGGCGGGGAGCCAGTGGTACTTCAGCTGTAGGTGGCAGCAGCCCACAGCTCTTCTCTCTCACAATCTGGTGGAAGCCTAAAACCAGCCCAGGGACACAGAACAGTGTTTTACTCAAGAGACAGCAGAACAAAATATGGATAATAAGGATTTTTCACAGCCAAGGATTGCAGGATTTTCCTGGCAAAGAAAAGCAGTTTCTGAAACACCCATTTACTTAAGATTTTGTTTGTTGGGGTTTTTTGTTTTGTTTTGACTTTTCTTTTTTTTTCTTTTTTTTTTTTTTTTTTGAAAAGGGTTATTTTGCATACACAGGCTCTTGGACAGTGTATAATTGTACATTCAAATTTATCCAGAGCATAAAGACGAGATTTGACACAAAACCAACATTTCTCATTTTGTATTCAATTTTATTTTCGTAAGTTTGAGCAATCTGTGGTGGGTAGCCTTGGCATGCTCTGGTTTTTTGGGTTGGTGGCTAAGGTTGCAGTGTTCTCATTTAAAGAAAGCTAATTGCACATGTACCTGGCTTTGCAGTGTAACTTGGTAGAAGACATATGCGATCAGTGTCAAGGATATGAGAAATTCATGTATATTGCCCAAGTTACCAAAAACGCATACTATCAAAGCTAGCTTACAGAAAATACTTGTCAATTTAAACATCCAGGAACTGGGAACTACCCAATTCGTACTAAAACAAGCCCACCCAAAAATATGGGCAAAAACATACTGATAAACAAAATCAATATATATGCATGTATACCAATCTACCTATGAATACACCTTACAAATATATTTTCCCCTATATACATATTATAAAGATATAATAATGCCCAACTGGTTTTGCTACTACTCAAATATTTACCTATAAAAATTGATCAAAACTGAGGTTTTAACTACCTTAGTAGGCAGACAAAAAAAATATATGTTCATTTGAATTACTACTTTTTACATATTTCGCATCTAACAAGATTAGTTCCTAACCACAAATGCCATCTTGTTCATATTAAATCATAGCATTTTACCATCAAAGTACAAAACAAACGTCCTCTCCTTTTAAAACTAAGTATTATAACTCTACATCTGCTCTTAAATCATCATGACATCTTTAAAAACCTGCTTGAAAACAAACAAGCAACTGTCTATAAATAGAAAAGTGTCCAGCTATTGGATCCTGCTCCATCTCAGTATTCACTCTTGCCTTGCAGTAGCTTCTATGTAAAACACGCTCTCCTACAGATGGAGTTCACTTGTCCTTGCTATTAAGTAAAACACAGCAGGACCCAGAGAGCATTTGCTGAAGCTGAAAACCAGCTTTAGAATTCAGCCTTGAATTTTGATCTGGCATAACTACCATGTTATAAATCTGGATGCTGAGTCTCAACACTTGTAAAGCTAATAAAATAAACTCCTGATTGCTTTGTCTTTTTCATTGCAGTTTAAGCATACATACTAAAGTTACATTTCAATGTTAAAAATGTTTGTCCACTCAAAGAATTTTAATGCCTAACAATTGAAGAGGTATCTGTAAAACAGGTTGTCTACCTCATTGTTCTTTAAAGCAGGGAAATAGTAAGAATGCTCAACGACTGCAGCAGTATTTAAAATATGAGGGGCTACATTTAACTTACTGTGACCCCAAATGCATGTTTATATATTGCATTCTTGCTCTATCATCCCTGAAACAGTGACAAAGCAAGGAGCTGTTTACTGTGTCCTGTGTCCCACTTCAGCTGTGCTTCCACAGTTTAAGTGACTCTTAAGTAGGCAAATTTCACCCTGGGGAAGATGAGAGTATAAGAATTGTACTTACTGAATCAGAAACCTAGAGGTAGCATCAGGAAAAGGAAAGGGTTTGTAACTCCTTTTCTGTGTATTCTCCAAGCTGGGGAGTGGGGGGTGGCATTTAGACCTTCTGCCCAGTTTACAGGATTGGTGTTAGTCACCAGGGAGAGTTTGTTTATTTTTTTTTAAATGTCATTTTTTGGATAAAAAGAGAAGAGGATTGTATCAGGCGTTACCTGAAGGGAAAAAAGAATTCATGAAATTATCAGCTCTAAATGTATCATAAAATTTAGATTAAAACCGCCTTATGGACTGTGTGCCTGAAGGAGCAGAACGGGAGAATCCAACTATTTGGCAAATTTTCACTTTAATTTCTGCATGAAATCTACTTGGGGAAAAACTAAAAAATGTTTAAAAAAGGTAATCACCTTTACAATACGCAATTTATTTGTTAATGGTTCTTAACTGCAAATGATTTCCAGTCCAATTTACTCCAGGTTTTTCTAAACAGTTTGTTCTCTCCACTACATTAGTATTTTTTTCCAGGTAGTGACTCTGGTCCATGTAACCATATCACGAATACTAATGATTGCAAAGAAAAAAATCTGGCTTGCATAAAATGATAACATGATGAAAATGAGCTTAGCATGAATTTTGAGATTTAAATCAATCTCTGAATATTTTGGTAAGGTGTGATGTCCATAATTAATCCCTGAAGGTATCCAGGAAAGAGTTTAAATCTGGATTAATGAACTACCATGCTTAGTTTTGAACCTAGAAATATACTGCACTATTTCTGAAAATGGTTTACAGAATGGAAAAATGGATAAATTATTGGGCAAATCTGAGAACTGAAATACAGTGATGCTATACTAACATATTATGTTCTACTGCAAAAAAGAATAATTCTTGGATATTATTCAGGCTACAGATAGTAGTCTTCATGTTTTAAGACTTGTGTTCAAAATGCTAACCATTTGTAACTCAAAGCCCCTTGCTGTGAAGAATTTGTTTAGATTGAACATCTCTGTTATTGATGATATACCATTTTCTAGCATATTTCTGTGTATTTTCCTTTGTTTTTTCCAGATCCCATGATATGAATAATCCAGAAGAAAAAAAATTAAATTTAAGCTGTGAATAGGAGCCAGCAGTATGCCCAGGTGGCCAAAAAGGCCAATGGCATCCTGGCCTGGATCAGCAACAGTGTGGCCAGCAGGACCAGGACAGGGATTCTTCCCGTGTACTTGGCATTGGCGAAGCCACACCTCAAATCCTGTGTCCAGTTCTGGGCCCCTCCCTCAATACAAGAAGGACATTGAGGTGCTGGAATGTGTCCAGAGAAGGACAATGGAGCTGGTGAAGAGTTGGTCTAGAGAGTAAATCATAGGAAGAGCAGCTAGGGGATCTGGAGTTGCTTAGCCTAGAGAAATGGAGTCTCAGGGAGACCTTATCGCTCCCTATAACTCCCTGAGATTGTAGTCAGGCGGGGGTCAGCCTCATCTAGCAGGGAACAAGGGACAGGACAAGAGGAGATGGCCTTAAGCTATGTCAGGGGAGATTCAAGTTGGACATCAGGAAGCATTTCTTCACTGAAAGGGTAGTTAAGCGTTGGAACAGATTGCCGAGGGAAGTAGTAGAGTCACCACACCTGGAAGTTTTCAGGAAATAACTGGACGTGGCACTTAGTGCTATGATCTAGTTGACAAGGTAGAGATTGGTCAAAGGTTGGACTAGATTATCTTGGAGGTCTTTTCCAACCTTATTGATTCTATGATTCTAATTGCTAAGACTGTCATTGAGAAATATAGAAAAAATTATTTTATTTACAGGACAGCACTCATGCATCTTGAAAAAATGCTGTTCATTTATATTTCATTAACAGAATTCATTCCCAGTGTACTCCAGTTCACGTGTCTTTTTGGGATTTTGCCTATTATCTCAGTGTCCTCATCTTTACAACTGTGGTGAGATATGAAATAAAAAAAAAATGACCCTTAGCACCCTCACCAATAATATACTGTAAAACTCAATAGTATAATGAAGAGAGGATGATTACAAAGAAAGGAATACATACAACACAGCTATAGTCAGCCTATAATCAAATTGAGTGCATATGTGTACACATTTGTGTATATTTGTGTTTTCATGAATTCCTCATTATTACAGCAAAGACCAAGATATGGTGACTAAATTATGAAACTTCACATCCTCTTAGTAGCTTCAAAGGCTGTTTGGAAATAGAAAAGTGATGTCATGACCAGAGCTTCTGAAAATGAAGGCTTACACATCCCTCTGCAATCCTGAGAAAATTTGCTGGGGAATGTAGAAAGAGAACTCTAACGTAAATAACAGTGATCTAAGTAAACAGTGACAATTGTGATCTAAGTCAGTGATCTAGTGCTGAACCAGAACAGGGGTGACTCATCCACACTTAGTTGACAGGAGGGGTCCTGAAGTTCCTCCCAGCAAAGCGAGCCTTGCTGCTGAGCTCCTCCTCAATTCTCAGCAGCTGGTTGTACTTGGCCAGGTGCTCGGGTCAGCGTGGGGCACCAGTTTTGATCTGACCAGTTCAGAGACCCACTACCAGGTCAGCAATGAAGGTGTCTTCTGTCTCTCCAGAGCAATGACTCACTATCACACCCCAGCCACTGGACTGGGCCAGCTTGCCAGAGGAGCCCTTCTAATTGGCAGTTTCTATAACTATTTAAAACAAAACTTCTGATTCTGAGTAACTGGTTTCCATCTGGGATTTTTACCTTGGGGGATTCCTGAGGTGCTCACTCCCACTAGGATTTTTCAGAACTTGATCTCATTTCTATTACAACCTATTCAACCTATTCATAAGTGTGAAAACCTGCTGGCACGTGTTCTTTTATGTATACAGCAAAGTAAAGTATCCGTTAAAGTACTCTACCTGTTAACATATATTGAAGTGTTCCAGGTACAGACATGAATAGGATGTCCAAAAACTCATATGACTATGACGTCATATGTATGATATATATCTCTCATATTATCATCATGATAATGACATCAGCTTCCAAGGTGCAGTGGTGTAGTGATTTGTACTGTTCCACAACTAGTCTACAACATTCTAGATGTCTCCACTAATTATGGAGGAAAACAATGACCCAGGCCTTCTGCTGACCTCTTCTACTGTGAAGTAACCTGAAGGAGGTCCTGGTAAAGGACAAAAGGATTTTTGTAGTTCTAGGGTCCTTTTACCTTCATATTTCCAAAGATATAGATTTCAGAAAAACAGTCTTCAAAAGCAGTTTTTTCTTACATATTTTTTGTCCAAGACAGTCTTGCCTAAAGAGGGAGGTACCAATTTTCTAGCAGGACACCAGGTAATTCTTAAATCTCTGGATGCTTTGAGAATAAAATAACATATTGATCTTCTATGCTCCCTTTCACTTCAGAGTAATACACAACTTCAATAAATCTTCCCTAGAGAAAAAAAAAAGCCCCTTCTTCACAACATGCAAAACTAATATATAATCTGATATAACTGGAGCCAGTTGTGAGGAAGACTGTATAAGCATCTTGGGTATTGGCCCATTCCAATGGGCAGTGAGAAAAAAGTGAGGTACTAGTGAGGTTACCTTTGCCTTTGAATAGTCAGCTGGACACTTATGGATCTTTTGGCTACAGGCCAGAATATCTCCTCTATTTCTGTCTTTCTGCTTCCTAAAAGCTGTCTTTTAACTCAGTTTGGCTACTTAAAAGACACCTAATCTAAATTCATTATATGCATACACATAGAGCATGAAATTCTCATGACTATGTGGGTACCGCTATTTGTATTTATCTGTTCAGAAGATCACAAAGTTGGATGGTTTTATTAAATTAAAAAAAACCCTCGTTTCCCATTAAAAAAAATCCCATTTTTTATATTTCTAAAAGACAAACTTAATTAAATGCTTTCTGAGAAAGAAATAAAGTAACCAATCCAAATCTGGCGACATGATAACCTTCTATATCAAGATGATTCTTCATATCCAGACTTCTCAAATTCTGTTTGAATATTAAGCATGTTCCTTAAAGCTAACAAGATACCAAAAGTGAAGAAAGTTTCTCTAAAGCATAATCAAAACCTGTTCTGTTATGTAACCTCTGATAAGCTTCATTGTTTTCTTTCAATGATAAGCTCCCAAAACAAGGTTTCAGATAAATGAAGTTCTAATCCATTCAACCTCCATCAATCACACTAGTGGTTCTCAGTTATGCAATTTTCATTACTTGAAGTGTAGAAGTCCGTAACTAGTAAGTAGGTGTGTATGTTAGGTCAGCAGCAAAGGAAGAAATGTTTTAACGTATTACAGATACTGCAGATTATCTGGTGGCTTGACCACTTCCCTGGGCAGTGTGTTCCAATACGTAAATTTTTTGGTGAATTTTTTCCCCTTAATATCCAATCTAAATCCCCCCTGCTGTAATCTTAGGCCATTTCCTCTAGTTCTGTCACTTGTTACTTAGGAGAAGAGGGAAACACCTTGTTAGGACCTCCTTTCAGGTTGTTGTAGAGAGTGATAAGGTCCCCACTGAGAATAATTTTCTCCAGGCTGGGCAACTCCACCTCCATTGCCCTTCTC
Source organism: Lycocorax pyrrhopterus obiensis (assembly GCA_014706295.1). NCBI lineage: Eukaryota > Metazoa > Chordata > Aves > Passeriformes > Paradisaeidae > Lycocorax > Lycocorax pyrrhopterus. The sequence continues at coordinate 74,397,082 of JACSVZ010000014.1, read as the reverse complement.
TGGACACACTCCAGCACCTCAAAGTCTTTCTTACAATGAAGGACTCAAAACTGAACAGAGGATTTGAGGAGTGGCCTCACCAGTGCCAAGTACAGGGGGACAATCACTGCCCTGGTCCTGCCGGCCACGCTATTGTTGATCCAGGCCAGGATGCCGTTTGGCTTCTTGGCCACCTGGGCACACGCTGGATCATGTTCAGCTGCTGTTGGCCAGCACCCCTGGGGCTTTTCTGCTGGGCAGCTTTCCAGCCACTCTGCCCCCAACCTGAAGTTCTGTGCTTGGGTTGTTGTGACCAAGTGCTGGACCCAACACTTGGTGCCGTTGAATCTCACACAATTGGCCTTGGCCCATCAGTCCAGCCTGTCCAGGTGCCTCTGCACAGCCTTCCTGACTTCAGCAGATGAACACTGCCACCCAACTTGGTGCTGCCTGCAAATTTACTGAGGGTCCACACGATCTGCTCATCTAGATCATCAGTACAAATATTAAACAGGTTTGGGCCCAACACTGAGCCTTGGGGAACCTTACTAGTGACTGGCTGACAACTGGGTGTAACTCCATTCACCACCACTCTCTGAGCTTGGGTCCTCAGAAAAACTTACACTGAAAGGATTATCTATGTGGAATTTTGGAAAAACATTAGTACAATGAATATGACACATTAGTCATTTTTCATACATATACTACATGATACGACTTACAGCAAACAGTCTCAGCTATATTATTTGTCAGGATTCATAGTGAAATGAAATTCTTGCTAAGAATCTGCACACTACTTCTCCATTTGGAGAAATTTATATGAACAGAGTTTTGAGTATTTGTATTTATGCTTAAACATCTCACTTGCCTCGGAAAAAGATAGCATTCAATTAATTTTGCTGCTATGTTGTATTTTAAAGCTTGATACCCCTATAAAACTAGATACCCCTTCTGGAATTAAAGCTATCAGAAATGCTGATGTGGTTGTGCTGTAATTCTCAGAAATAATGCTACACAGTGTTTCTAGGCATTCAGTCAAAACATTCTGAGATGACTGGTATAATAATGACATTTACTGGTATTTCAATACCCACACTAAAATTTTAGCAATGGTAGTTTCTCTGATTTAAGTAAAATTGAATAGAGATGATATATAACATGATGTGTAAAAAATTTTGTGCATAGCTTGCACATTATCTAAAGAGTCAGGAATTTGAAGCCCTATTTATTTTGGATTCTTGATTTTCTTACATGCACTGTTTTCAGTGTGCCACTTTTCACACTAATCGGATACTAAATCTGTGGATCTGAGAACATAAAAAATTGATTTTCCCACAAATGTTTTTAATAGAACCACCACAATACTGCCTAAATTAGAAGCAGAATGGTTTATGGTTTGAATATCACTTTTTCTAACTTGCTTGTTTTGATTATTTTTCAATTGCCAGGATTTGTTATTATTACAATATTTCTAAGATAAAAGTATGTTCTGAAGCAAACAATTTCTGAAGAGTGTACCTAATTTTAATCACTAGTAAAGAAGTTGTATATTTTTAAAATGCTTATTTAAAAAGAACAACAGTTCAATACTATATATATATATCTGTATATCAAATAAAATTTATGAGTTTATATTTTGCTATGTCCCCATACATTATCATCCTAAAATTTCCTGAGGTCTTACAGATGTTTTGTTTAAAATATAAAACATAATCACTTAATGCTGTTGGCTTAATGGAACATGGTTTTGATTCCTTTGTCAAATCTCTCCTCCATACTACTATAATCTGAGGAATATAATGCCCAAGAAATTAAGTATGATAAAATGGGAATTTGCTTCTGATGCCAAGAGTGAGACACACCTTGTTCCATGAATTCAGTCTTGAAACACATATCCTAACAAAACTGTAGGTTAGAAAAATTTACTGTCTAAACTTCAAGGGCTAGAAGAAATTATAATTTAATTTTCTGTTCTGATTTAAGGACAACTAATGTAGGAGAAATGCAGATCTTATTCAGAAAAAAAAAATATTCAGAGTTCTTTATATGGGACTGAAGCCAAATGCAATTCCCTCCACCAGAAAGATCAGCCTGGGTAAATGAATTCTCTATCTGCTAATACTTAGTGTTAGGAAAATTGGAAAAGAAATTTTCTTTTTTGCTTATTTGACTTTCTTGTAAAAATATGATGCAACAAACACATATCCAACAGGATTTTTGGTCATTATGGAATTATCTGTCATCCTCCTCAAGTATGATTTCTTTTTCATAATAAGAATGGCATTACTTTTTCCAAAGATCATAAGGAACCTAAAAGGATGAACAACCTCTCTTCCAGAAAAAGAAAATAGCTTGGAAATAAATTTAAATTCATTCTTTTCTTCACCAAAATTAAATTTGAAGTAAGCAATAGAAAAAGCAATTGAATTCCAAATGTGAATCTCTTTCATAAGTACCAAATTCCCACTATAATATCTAATCTCATTAAAAGAACAGGACTCCAAAAAATCAAGTCCCCAAACTAGTCTTTGTAAATAAGGGTGTGTGTAACCATGGATAATAATCACCATCATCATCACAACAACATTAGTCTCTGGAGGTGTAAAATGTGAGGATCTTTGGTATTGAGAGATCTGCCTAAAAAGCACCCCATTAAAAGGAAGAAGGTTTTCTTCTTCATGCAAACCAGCACTGCATAAGTGCATTTGTTATGAATTCTGAAAAAGGTGTGAGAATACACAACTCCCATCTGGAAATCTTCATTTGAAAATCAACTAAGATGAAATTTAATCCCTTTGGTTTATCTTTCTGCAAAACTTGAATACAGTGGAAATTAAAATGTTAGTTCTGAACTTAATATGGATGTTCGTGATGCTAACTAGGATCTAGTTTTGTAAAAAACCCAACAAAGTGATGTTCTAGATAATGCACTGGCCTGAGTCTCTTAGTCTACAAGACACATCTATAAAAGGTTTCTTGATATATGATCAATTCTGTTATTTCTGACTAGCTGGTACCTTTCTTACCCAGAAACACTTACACCTAAAACAGTGATAGAAAATCCATGAGCAATTCTAAAAATTTGGTCTAAAATACTCTTTCTAGTTTTGGGAGATGCTTCAGCGTTCCTTAGTTTGAAAATGGACACTTGCTCATTCTAGAGCAACAATTTATCATTAGGTCAAGAAACACACAAATCAGATTTTGCAAGCTGGAAGCAGACTGCAGCTCTGTGCTACAAATGTGAGAAAAGAATTAATAAAGGCATACAAGCCTATCCTTAGATTAATACCTTCAGCTGAAAACTGTCATAACTCGCAGTTTTGGCTTATGGGCACAAGCAAGCATAAATGCATTTTTGGCACATGGCTGGGAAAGGGTCGCCAGGACTAGCCTTTCAAATGAAAAATGAGATGTAACAGATGTTGAAAAGAAAGTTTTAGTCTCTCCAAGGTCTACAGTTTAAGCTCTTTCTTTTTTCTCCCAAAAATTCACATTCAAAATTACTCTTTCTGCTATTTATTTTAATTAATATCCAGGATGTATATAAAAGGGCACCACAACATTTGTTAAGTCACTTCATCTGGTCTCCTCAGCATCTACATCATAAGATAGCCTATCACTTAACCAAGTACAACCATAAAATTATCTTGTAGTGTCTGAACAAGCTAACCTAACCTTGAACTAATTCTTTATTTTTTTCTTCCTAAAAGATGTTCAAAATGTTATCAGATGAACTTTAGGAAAGAGTTTGAATGGAATTTTTCGTTTAGTGATCTGTTCTTAAAGGCTTAAGAGGAATTGCATGATTTCCCAGGATGCAGAAAACAGACGTTTTCTGAAGTATGTTTTAAAATATGTATTTTTCAATTTACAGCCAAAAAGGTACTATTCAAATGAGACCTACATGTCTAGAAAGGTATCTCTTACATTGTCAGGAGACGAATATTGAATATTTACATTCCTTGTATATTTTTGTTGATTACAGATACATGGCAGTTGAAATCTCAAGATAAGTGTCTCTCTATTGAAATTTATTGCTAATTGAGTTTGATTTTTCAGTCTTGGTTAATTGATTAACATTAATGGACCCATCAGCTGCATCAATATATGGGGAATAACAACAGTAAGAATAATCACTGTGAGAATAGTTTGAGACACTGCAAACATGATTGTTTGTGGAAGCAATTGAGATTGTACTCTACACTATAAAAGATAAGTTTGTGCATGTTTACATTTTTTTAAGTCTTTATACAATTTAAAACAAATGTATCAATCAACTGCTACTAGTGTAGTGGCTGACATAATTGTCAAATCATTGTTGAGGCAATTCTGTGAGTTTATTTCCCACACACAGATGTGTCTTCTTAATTAACACTAAGCTTGGTTTGCAACATCTGGCTCATATGATCAGGGGGCCACACAGAATATTAAGAGCTTCCTAGGTTAATCTTTCCATGTCCATTTCAAACACATACAAATCCAATGAGCTTTGAATTCCATAGAACTATGTGGCATCAAACCCTTAAATTTACTGAATAGTCGTCATTTTTCCTCCTCTGAAAATAACCAGTCTCTGGAATTCTACATTAGTATAAATTCAAAGTGCAGTAAAAGAGCTAGGGAACTTGAAAAGTGCTTTTTAAAGGGTTAGAGTATTTACATGGGAAACGACTTCGTTTTTTAATCTAATACATAATGACTATGTAAAGTATTAAAAATTTAGATTTCTACTGAACCATTCATCTGATGCAGCATATGTTTAAATACTCTTGAAACCAAATGGGTTTTGTACTCTGATGATGAGAAAAGGCAAATAACTTTATTTTAAGAAAAAAGAATGTTTCTGAAACCGAAAAAAAAATGTTTCCTAGGAAACACACCTGTCTATACTCAGCAATATGCATTGATAAACTCCAGTCTTCCTTAAAAAACATGGCAGAGATATTTGCTATGTAATACTTCATGGTCTTTCAGAACAAAACCCACTAATTCGTTGCCAAGCACCTCAAGAATAAAATGCAACGAAAAATGTATTTTATCCTTTTTGCCACTAAGCTCTGTAATTGAAACACCTTGCAAAAATCTTGCTATGACACCACATAGTTCCCTCAGCACTCGTGTGTGAATCCCATCAGGTCCCATGGATACATGTCCAGTTGATTTAAATGTTCCCTAATCTGATTCTCATCTACCAAGCGCAAATCGTCCTTTATTCAGACTTTCTCCAACAGGATAGGAATCGGATTCTTGGAGGCCAGTTATCAATAATGACTGAGGCAAAGAAGGCACTTCAGTCTTTCCCAAATCCTTTTTCACCAGAATTTTTCCCCGTTCAGCAGCAAGCCTACATTTTCCCAGGTCTTCCTTTTGCTGCTGATATCCTTGTAGAAGCTTCTGGTTTTGCCCTGCGTGTCCCTGCCAGACTAATCTCCAGATGGGCTTTGGCTTGTTCCATATCTGTGTAGCTGGATATTTTCTCTATATTCTGCCCAGATCACCTGGCTGTGCTTATATCTCTTGTATACTTCCTTTTAATGTTTGAGTTTTGTCAGAAGCATCTTATTAATCTATTCAGGCTTCCTGACACTTGATTTCCTGCTCATTAGAATGAAACATTCTTGGGTCTGGAGGAGGTGATCCCTGAAAATCAGTTGGCTGTTGTAGAAAATCATGAAAATCATGGTACTGCACAGCTGCTTATCCCTGGTTTGCACATGCACAGTCTTCCATGACGCCTCTGGACAGAAGAGAAGTGACGTATTTCAAAACAAAAGGGTTTCTGAAAAAGGCCCAGGCCAGCAGTTGGAAAGCAGAAAGGCAGGAAATGAATCCAATCATCATGAATTATTCAGGACACAAATTCAAATGAAACAGTATTCCATAATGGCAGTTGACAGCCCAAGCAGTAGAATGACAGAGATATAGTAAAGACCTACAGAGGAAAAACAGACTCATTACTCTGAAGCACACCCTCAGCTTCACCAGACTGGTAGGCAAATTGTGTGTTTTCATAAAATTGCTTTGCTTTCATTTGTGCTGTAGTCAAACAAGACTTAGAGATCAAAGACCTCTTTGGTGTTCTTTGTGTGTCCACATCAATCAAGAGAGGCATGGAAGCCCCTCAAAAATTTGTTCAAGATCTCCTCAATCTAAGAAACACACAGCGGTCCAGAACATCAAAAGAACTTTAGACTGTTCTGTTCAGCATTTGCCTTGAAGTGAAGTACATTTTTTTAAAAACTTGGCAGCTACTTCACAAATTCTATCAATTCTAAACAGAAATGTGTTTCTAAATACTGAGTTCCTTAGATAATGATCAAACTGCTATGGCTTAAGAAGTTACTGTGCTCCAACTGAACCATCATTCAACGCAACCATCATCCCCTGCTCTTTTAACCCGTATCTCTTTCAGACTCCATTTCCTCTTTCAGCAGGATGCACCTTAACTTTCAAAGGTTCTTTGACAATACTTTTGCACACATGCTGAAGGTGAACAGGAAAGCCACTTGTTAATGTTTTCATAGCATGGTGATGACAAATTTGTACCCAGGAACACACCATGAAGATATGTGAGGGTACAAGACCGAGTAAAACATGGAGTTGTTAGGCAAAAGAATGACATCTTATGTACCTTCTGTCCAAACTGTCTATACAAAGGTTCATATTTAGTCTTCTAGCAGAACTGATCTAGTTGGTTGCAGAGGAATTCCGGCATCAACATAATATATATCCTGTGTGGACAATGTAATTATATTTTATATCACTTTTCATGAAGCAAATAAAGTATAAAATCTCTCTGGCTGGCATGAAGATGTCACATTTTCTATTTGAAATTATGAGGACAAAAGATTGGTGATTATTTCATTACAGAGAAAATTATAGTAATTTTTCATTAAGAATGAATGATAAAATGGGTAAAGTAGTAACTCTTACCTAGTGCAGGTCCCACCATTGTGACATGGATGATAATCACATATTGGAACATCGCAGTTCTCAACATTCCTTCCTTCAAGAGCCTCATCTATGAGGAACAACTCTTTGTGATTAACTTGAAAATCCCTAATGCATCCTTTAAAGCCATATATCTGCCCAGCACATCGATGAACCTCCTCATGAACAGGAACCTTTCCAAGGAAGATTGATCCAAAGGTGATCTGCAGAAACAAAAAGAGAATTGTCAGAAAAAAATGTGATTTGTGATGTTATTGTAAACAATGAAAGAATAATAAATATTGAAAAAGGAAATAATCATTACTTGAAAATGGCCAAAAACTCTGGCACTTCCCGAAGGGATTCTTTTAAAAAATGTTATTCTCTTAAAAAAAAAAAATTCCTTACAAAGAGGGTGATTTAATGTGTTTTCATATTTTCAAATTTGTAAGACAACATACATCCCATGGAACACAAATTGGAATTTCCAGCCTTAGCCACAGTGAACATGGTATGTTTTTTGCAAAGATGCCCTCATTCTATATGATAAGTTGTACATTCATGACTGAGCTTTGGTGCAGGAACACAGGAAAAGCTGTAGACTTGAAGACATTTCCTTTGGGACCTGGGACCTATGACCTACAGGACCCCATGCTAAGAGGAATACAGAAAAAAGATTTTAAGTTTTTTTATGAATGGCAGAAAACAGTCTGCTGTACTGAAGCCCAAGGAAGAAAAAAGGGAAATTTTCAAATTTTCAAAAGCCTAGAACATCCTAATAAAGGTGCAAATAAACAACCATCACTTTTTCACATTGGGACTGACCAAATCATATCAGTGTTCACTATGGTAGTTCCTCTGCTGCCTGACTTAGGATTCAAGCCCTTAGTCATCAAATATAAAGGATCTGTGACTCATTTAGAGCTCTGAATTCCACTCCTCAAGCTGAGGCCTGACTTTCTGGAATTCTGACATGGGACTTCATCATTCTTAAGTTCATTTCCTATGTGCCTGTCAATTCTTAGGAATTGAAAACAAAAATAAAATTTCATAGTTGTATCACACAGTGATGCATTTGTTTGTGCAATACCACTAGTCCAGAAAGAGGGCGACACCTAGCCCATTCAAGTCAAACAAGAATAAACCAATGGAACCAGAAATATATCACAGCCTGTGCAAAACATGTGAGGGGTTGTGGTTTTTTTTGTGAAGAGGCCCTTTACTATCATATTCAGACAACTGTAAAGAAGTAGAAACAAGAGGAAAACATCCCATTCATTTATCTGGAATTCACACATCCATATGATTTTTGCTTTGCTGTTTCCTGTATTGCTTTTGTCAGTCCTGGAGTTATGTTGCTGACAATTTCAATGAAATTTGGCGATACAATGAATGTGAATACTGACACATATTCCTCTACTTAATGTCTTTTGTTTTGAAGGGGAAAAAACCCAAACACCTGCTTATCTTAGAGCATGGATAAAATGTAATCAGATTTTTCATATCAAAGTAATTCAAAGACATTGGCTCTGCACTTTTTGATTTCATTTCAGATCACTTGACTTTATCCCCTTTCAAACAAAGCTATGAAACATCGCAGTGATAGAAAAGATTTGTAAGTAGTGTTTTCAGCCATTTTCTCTGTGCCTGTGAATCTCTTTCAAGAATTAAGCAAAGCATTGGACTGCATTATAAAGTATCTGTCATTAAGAACAGTGTTTTAAACACTGCTCTTGCAACACAATCTCCTTTATTATTTGGCTTATTTTACAAAAGCACTAACCTTGGGGGCATATCCAGTGTATCACAGAACAACTTCAGTAGGCTTTGCTCAGTTTGTAGCATCACTGGATTTTATCATAAAGTATTAGATGTTCAAGCTCATGCTAGTACACCATAATATACATTCTTTCTATAAAGCTCCTGTGCTGAATTTAACTGACTTAACCAGAATGTATTTTAAGGAGGCACAAAGAAAGAATTCCTGTAAGTCTTGTTTATAACGGAAAAGGCTTAATATAGCATTATATCAATAACTTATGTAACACTCATGTTTAACTTTTCAAATATTAGTTTGAAAATATCCTTCTTCACTTCGAGCCTGAGTGGTAAAAAGGATTATCTTGGACAATAATGAGAAGATATTCATTACTACTCTTAGAGAAAAGAAATGTTTTTTTTTTCTTTCTTTGATTGTGTACTTTGTAAATAGAGGTTCTGGCAGATTAGGAGCAGATCTGTAAAATGTAATAGTTTATCATGAGGATTTGACATTCATACTACATACCATGCAAGGGAAAAAATTCTGTTACAAACCAGCATATTGTGAGATGCACATCAAGATTAGCATCTCTAAAGATAACTGGCCTGTCTTCTAGCGAACAAACTTATAAAGCAAACTGTCAATCACAGTTCAAATTCTCGTCTAAAAACACTTTAAATGTTTCATGCAGAAATAATCTTGCGATGAGAGAATGCATAACAAAGAAAGGCAATAAAATGGAGACAAAGAATAACTGAAAAATTCAAGATTTGGGAAAGCTGGTCTGTTGTCCATTCAGTCTGGTATCAGATCAGTCTGCTGATACCAGTTTCAAAATGGAGACAGACATTTTTACAATACTATTCAGAATTCAAGTCCTAGCAACAACACTGACACCAGATTAAATCACTGATGATTCATAACTGTCCTCCACTAGACAGTGTGGCACGCAACTAAAAAGTAACCAGAATTACTGCTTAACAATATCTCAGTTCTCTCTAATAAACCCATGGCCTTAGGTAAATGGCATTGCTAATATATATATTTTTTAACTCTCAGAGCATCTGTGTCCTTTTCATGGACTTTGTGTAGCTGGAATAGAAGTTTCAGAGTCAAGCTAAGAAATTAATGAATATAGTATGGATGCTGGACGTGAAAAGACCTACTAAAAAGAAACTAGGTACATATAATGATATCTGAAGAGGAATTACATTTCATCCTTTAGAAGAAGCTAGAGTACACCTATTCTCCTTCAAAAATAACTGTAGTGCATATGCTGATGACATTTTCAAAGAAAATAGCTATTTTTTAATGTTTTGCAGACTCACCTGAGATGCTCGATGTGAGAAAGAAAGTCTATGTTGTACAGGAGGGTTTCCATCTGCAGCCATTTCAATCATGCAGTAACCTTCAGGACTGCCCACAGTCAACATGTAGCTGTAAGGAAACAGAAGATTCCATTGCTGTTTATACTGTTGATCACAGAATATTCAAACCTCACAAGGCAAAGGTAGGGTGAAAGAGACGTTCATGCCTCCATAAAGGATGAAAATGTTTGGACACTACTAATTTCAGTTTCATGACTACTTGAACTACCCAGGAGACAAAAGATGTAAGTTTCTTCTGCTTATGTCCCTCTTCTATTTGCTTCCTTGCTATTCTTGGCTAGTGTTTTAAATGTAGACAGAGAAAAGAAGAAAGCAATCTTTAAATACATAAGTGGGCATTGATAAAGTTTGAGTGCTAACTGTGGTTAACATACAGTCTCCCTAGTACAGAGGATTGTTGGACTTGTGACATCAATGTTGAATGATGCTGAACAGCCTGGGTTGAAATTTCCTTTCCCTGACCTACAGGGGGAACAGAAATGGAATAAGAAATGAAAGGCTGCATATCTCTGAGCAGAAAAAGTACACTGCGATGCAGTTATCATTACTTGGAAAGTGTGTTAGTGCAAACTCTGGTATTGAGCCTCAGAGATAAAGAAGAATGCAAGGTTACAGGGAATTTGTGAAGTAAATACTAGGGAAAGTTCAATAAAGCACTGAGAATTCTTCAGTTTCTTTCCGTGATAAGATCTGATAAAATGCTATTAATATTATCAGCAATAAAAATCAAATCCAAGAAACGATGATTTTCAAAAACAGTAGTTTTATAATTAGAGAGAAAATTTACATAAACATTATCGTAGCAAATGCAGATTAGGACAAGAGTAGTTCACAGATTATTTAAAACTGACCTCTTCTATTTCTGTAGAACTTCTTTCCAATTCCATTTTCATGTGCTTTAAAAGAGAATGTGATGGCCCCCTTTTTGGGAAGCATGTTAAGGTTTACTGACTACATGTACTCTTCACAGGAAACTGCTCAGCCAAATCACCATAACCATGTTTCTGGAGTATGGCTTCTAACAACAACAATGTTACATTTTTATGTAATGTTTCACAAATGTAACACAACAAAATTTAAAAAATATTCTGAAAAAAATTTATATATATATATATGGACTGCCAAATTTTCCATTTCATTTAGCTGAAAAAATGGCAAAGGACAATGACAGGAATCTCATGAACCGTTTTGTGTTGGGGTAGATGAATTTTATGTTAGGCCATAGGCATATGAAAGAGTTAAAATATTTTAAAGCCCATTATGATCTGTACACTAGAAGCATACACTACTAATCATAGAAATTACTTCAGCATTGACAAGGACAAATTTACTCCTGGAGAAAACACATCAAGACGTACCATAGTCTCAAATGGTACCTTTTTATATATCACCACCTGGTTGGTTGTGTGCAGCTGCCATGGCATGATTTATTCTAGGTTATGCCTTGAGCTTTGTGTTTCTGCTCTTGTGTCTAAAGTCTTACTATTTCATCCTCCTGTCTGTAGATTCATTATGAAATTTAGAGTCTTAGTTTTCACCTCTGAAGTTGCTGGGAACATTGTATTGACATAAACGGATATAGTTTTAGGCCCCTAATGAATATTTATAAATTCACCGCAGTGCAGGGATTTCCAAGTGAGCAGCACGAAACCAGTGCATTTACTAACTCGTCCCACAGCCAGTACATCCACATCAGCAGCTGATGCACACATATTAATAAATCCCACCTTTCCAATGCTTATATCACTGCTGGTTCACAGCTAAATCAGTCAATAGTAATTCATTGACTTTTCACTGTACCCGGCTGCATGGGGTTGAAATGTGCTAAATTATTTCTACTTAGTAAATATGCAACACTTTTCTTTTTTTTGAATCTTTCTTTAAAAATCTGAGATATTTGCATGGCATTTTCTATTATCATCTTCTGAAATGTGATCTAGATCCCTAGACTATTCAAATGAGTTTGAAAAATGTTCATTTTTATTTCTAACTTTAGGTCAAAAAAAGTAATATTGTTAAGGTATTTTGAACAGCATTGCTTCTTGAAAACACTAAAGTTGGCATAATGATTTGATTTCGAATATAGGGAGCCAGAAGAAACGCTTGCTGTTTTGAAGATCATCTGATTTGCACAATTTCATTATAAATTATGAATTCAGTAAACAGAAGTTTCTTCATAATAAAAATGAGTATATTGACAGATAGTCTGTCTCCTTTTTGGGTATTTGAAATAAGGAAAATTTTGGAGAAAATACTTCCACTATTGTTGGAGTGCACTGTGTGCTGGAAGAGAGATAGGCCCTGAGGGCCGGAGAGAGAGCCTCTTTCCTGGACTCGGTAGTGACCCTGGGAGTGCATCCAGGTCACCGGGGATGGGCTGAGAGAGGATTGTGGGTTTCTGGACAGTGTTGGACCTATGAGATGTGATAATTGTAGTTTGTGGCCTTATAGGGTATTGTTTACCTGTTACCATAATAGTTAATATCTGTGCAATACCCCAGGTGATTGGGGGACACTGTGGTGAACATCTTTCCTGTTTATATGATGTGATATCCTGTTTGTGTGCTGGTATTTAGGGAATTCTCACTGCGCAATAAACGGCTTTGCACTTTTCCATCTTGTGTGCGAAGTCCATGCCCTTGCGTGATTACTGCGCACTATTGCATTTTCCAACCAATCCTTGAATTGTAAAATATTCTTTGAATTTGATTTATTATTCCTACTCATATTTCAGCTGTTGGGAATTATCTAGGTGAATCAGAGTGTATAAAGGTAACTTTCTCAGATAAAAGAAAATAAGCTCATTTTAGATTCTCTCTTGGGGGGAACAAACCCATAGCCTTTCCTTGACCCTTTCTACTCTGAGTGGATACTGTAGTAGAGACCTAAAACACTCATGGCAAAGCCTACACTCTGCCCCTGCCTTGTCCCTGCTTTTCAGGAAGATTTCTGAAGTCTGCTTCTGTTTCTTTTTCTAAATAACCCCTTATATCACATATTACAATGGTCCAGCCCACAAAGAACAAAAGTTTAAGTGAAGTGGCAAAACTAATAAAGAAGAATGCCATCTAATGAAAAATAAAATACCAATGAGGTCTGTGTCAGTCTGACCATCTTCAAGCAATTAGTCATCCATTCAGCATTATAAACTTTCATTGCAAATGCCTGGTGTACACACATTCTCACTGTTTTGTACACATAATTTCTATTGTTTTGATCCTTGACTAGAGGAAAAAAAGTGGAAAATTAAATATAGGTGCAACTAAAATAAGCCTTAAAGACTGCTTAATACCAACATGGTCTTAGGTATTTTTATTTTGACAAGCCCAAGTATCATAAATTCATTTAGATAATAACACAGTCATCCCTACTCAGGCATATCTGGTAACCCCTTCTACCTTTAAAGAAATATGTGAGAAAAAAATAAAAAGAAATCCAAATAAAACCCCCAGTATGTATAAACAGCAGCTATTATACAGTGATTTTGATCATTAGATCTTAACTTCACAAAGGACATAGAGGTGTTTTGCTTTTTTTTAACATGCAGCAATGAAATCTCAAAGAACAGAACTGATTTGTTAGATGTCAGCCAATAGATTAGTGACTGAGTTGTGAGAATAAAACCACAGGTTACAAGCAGCAACCTACTGCCCTGTATTCTGGAGTGCATGTTAGGAATGCTACCACCGTTTTCTTCAGCATTTGCTTCTTTCTCTGTAAGGATTTCAGAGGAATTAATACTTGAAATTTCACTCCGTCTTGTCATAGAAAGGAAAAACTGTCATTTGAAATGTGAACAAAATGGATATTTTTCATGCTTATGCTACCACAAAATTAGGACTCTGTGAATTTGCTGGATTACTTAAATATGCCTAGAATAGCTTTTAGAAAGGGACAGAGCATGGAAAATTACAGTCCAAAAGACAGTTTTCTTAGAAAATTATAAACATATGAAAAAATGTCAATTAAACCATAAATGCCGTCTCTATCTTTATTATAGCATTTAAACCCTGAAAATGCTACAATATGGACACATGAAAAACTTAATCATATTAGTTTCTTAAAACAGTGATGGAAAAAAGGCACTTGAAATGTTCTGTGACAGAAATGACCTGAACTATAATACCATTCACGTTGCTCTATAACCTGGTCATAGTTTTCTTATAATCTGTGTTTAAACTTGTCTTAATCTCGCAACTGAATAAATGCAGTTGTATTATTTCACGCACCTCACAGAAGATTGAAATCCATTATCCGCATTGGAAAAGAGAAAATGAAACTGATGATTTATTCTCTTGACATTTTTTCTTTATTTTTCTAATTAACCTCATATTATGAGATACTGACCTCACATTAAGAACACCCGAGATGAAAGTGGCTAATCACTGACATCTTTAAATTTTGAAGTATTTTTAGTTCAGTGGTGCTTTTTCACTCGTTTAGATGCTGAAGGCATTTCAGTCCATCTGCCTCGCATCTCAGTGGCATATTCCGGCTGCATTTAAAGCCAGCATATTTTTCCCTCCAGAGACAGTGACAGGAGAGAATGCAATACGACTCCTGTTGCAGGATAATTTTGTCAGGCACCAGAATTCTGATTCACGCACACCACACTCATAATGATATAAAAAGGATTCACAGGGGAGTAAAGAATTGGGTGTGTGAGTAGTTATGGGAAATGTGTATACACGGAGGACATTTGGGCAATGTTGTGCACAGTAACCTAAACAGGTCTGGAGCCATGTGAAGCCCAACCTGTTACTGAAGATGCTAAGATACAGGCCTGATGCATGCAAATATTTATTTCCACAAATTTGATACAAGAAGATGTTGAACCTTCTTATTTGCTCTTGGCTTAGAATAATATGGGTTTTTTTCATAGCTGCTGTGGATTTTATATAAAGTTAAGAACAAGAATTCCAAAGGATTTACTGTTTTTTTTTACAAAAGACTCATGGACCTCAACAGGTCCAAAACAGAAGCTATGTACAGTGTCATTACTAGTTGCATCTTGATTAATTACGTGCATGAACACTGGATTTCTACCAAAGTGCAATGTGTACCTCACACACTCATGACACAACTGTGGATATTAGATATTGGATTAATTTAGGTCTGGAACTAATAGTCAAAGAAATCCTCTTAAAATAGCTAAGATTGGGGCACCTCTAAATCAAGTGTTACCTGGTATGGTCTTGCTCAAGTAAATGTTTTGTCTTAAATCATCATAGACTACTTCTCCAAGTGGAAATAAAATCATACTTTTTTTTTTTTTTTTCCTTTCAAGCTAGTCACCAGGTGGCACTAAAGGAGCACAGTAGAAAGCATGAATGCAAAATCCCTGCTAATGTCTCTTCTAATAATTGGGAAGACTGACTTAAGCTCTAATTGATAGCATGATTGCTTCAGCTTCCAGTTATATCAAGGGAAACATAGTAAAGTATCTTAAACTGATTACATATTTGACAATATGGATGAGAATAGGTCCAGAGACTGGAACTTCTGGGAGACTTTTAACTGCTGTCACGCGTTACGACTACCTAATGTAATAATGTAAAAATGGTGCATTCATGGTTATGTAAACATACTTAAGAAAATTTAGTTTATAGCAATTATATTTTTTATATAATGCTGAAGGTGCAGCCGTATTTCTAACGGATTAAGGAGAGGTATAGCAAAATTAAAATGTCATATCAGAAGGTATAAATAACCCCAGGCATTACAAAGAGAACCTTTGTTTTTATCCAAGCTAAATAATCATGGTAAAACTGTTTCTGAACAAAGACCTCACACTGTTAGCAGACAAGGGTTTCTTCTGAAAAATAGTTAGAAACTAGTTACACCGCTGTCCATTTTATAATTCCACAATTGAAGGGTTACATTTAGAACTACTCGATATTTTCTCCCTACAATCTGAAAAAATGCTAGCCCAGCTTAACACAGGAAAAAATCCCCACAAAAATCCCTTTGCTAAAAAAGTATTGATATTAAAGACACAAAAGAAAAGTGTCCTGCAAAACACTGAAATAGTGGCTTCATTTACTCCCTTGATTAACCGGAGCAGTTGTCAAGGAAACATCTAACCAACCATCAAGTAATACAGGAGTTTTTTCAAGAATGGTGATTTTACTTTTGACTGAGCATATTCAATTCTCAAGTGTGAAAATATGTATTGTGCCTTGCAGTTTTAATAATCTCTTTGTACTTTTCCAAAATTCTTGCACTTACTACCTTTTTTCCCCTTAAAAATATATTTTTTAAAAATCCATTGTTATAAAAACCACACCTTCACTTCCCAAAAATTACCTTTCAGCATACTTCTTCCATGGAAATGTTAGCATGTCTCTTTACCCTCTTTTATTTCAGTAAGGTCAAATTTTGGTATTTCTTACCAACTTCAATTGCAACACTCAGAACAACTTCAATTGCAACACTCAGAAATGACAATTATAAAAATGAATGCTGCATTTTATGTCTGACATTTTATTTGAAATCAATGAAACATATTTCATAACCTCCAGCAATTCAACATCAATTCTCAGGTTTTCTAGGTGCTGTAAACTGACCAAATAGTAAAAGTGCTGTGGGAAAGAGAAAAGGGGATCAAGGCGAAGAGTAGATAAAAACAAGGAAGATGAAAAATCCCAAATTACTTCGACTCCTAAAGTGTTTTGCAGCAGTCCCTTGATGCCCTTTTCTTTAGGAAAAATAAAACAAGCCACACACAAAAAGAGGTGTGTGAACTTTGGGAATGTATTAGGGGATGATGAACTCCCAGCTGACCCTGAACTTGTTTGAAACTTGCTGCTCCAGATGTATGTACATAAATCTCTAGGCCCTGATGGGACTCATCCCAGAGTACTGAAAGTTGTGGCCAATATCATCACAGGACCTCTCTTCATTATTTGTCAGTGGTCTTGGGAGTCTGGAGAAGTCCCAGTCGACTGGAAGCTGGCAAATATTGTTCCAGTTTTCAAGAAAGGAAAGAAGGGAGACCCTGTTAATTACAGGCCTGTCAGTCTCACTTCAGTGCCTGGTCAAATTATGGAGGAGTTTATTCTGGGAATTATTGTAAAACATCTGAAAGACAGCACCATCATTGGCCACAGATAGAATGGGTTAATGACGGGAAAGTCTTGCTTAACCAAGTTAATCCCCATTTAGGACTAGGTCAGTTGACCAAAAAAAGAGAGTAGATGTGGTGTATTTGGATTTTAGCAAAGTTTTCTGTACTATTTCTCACAGTATCCTCCTGGATAAAATGTCCAGCACACAGAGAAGTCCACAATACATTGGCTGAGCAGTTGGCTCAGAGATGTAGTAAATGGGGTTCTATCAGGCTGGCAGCCAGTGGCCAGTAGGTTCCTCACGGCTCAATTTTAGGGCCAGTGCTCTTCAATGTTTTTATAAAAGATCTGGACACAGAAATTAAAGTAAATTTGCTGATGACACTAAACTAGGAGGAGCTGTGGACTTCTTCAGGGGCAGAGAGGCCTTACAGAGAGATCTGGATAGACTAGAAAGTTGGGCAACCATCAACCATATGAAATTTAATAAGAGCGAGTGCCAGAGTCTGCACCTGGAATGGGTAATTGTGGTTATACATACAGACAGGGGGTGAGAGGCTGGAGAATCACTCTGTACGAGAGAAATCGGAGGGTTTGAGTTCATGGCAAGTTGAGTATGAGCCACCAGTGTACCATGGCAGCCAAAGTGGACAACTTGGGGTGCATCAGACTCATCATCATGAGCCAGTTGAGGGAGGTGATTCTCCCACTCTACACTGTGGTGGAGCAGACCCATCTCAAGTACTGCATGCAGTTTGGGGGTCTCAGTAGGAGGATATCAGCTTATCACAGTGTGCCTAAAGGAGACTGACGAAGATGGTGAAAGGCCTCAACAGCATGACTTAAAAGGAGTGTCTGAGGTCACTTGGTTTGTTCATCTTGGAGAAAAGAAAGCTGAGGAGTGTGGACACTGAAAAGCTTTAGCAGAGAGATTTTCCGGCTTTCTGCAGCATTTTGTGAGAGTTCTGTCTTTCCCATGCAAGTAACTCAAAACAATGTTACAGTTTTGTAAGCTTCTTGCAGCGGATTGTTTGGGTAGAATTGTTATGGTTCTAACTAGAAAAACACTCAGAGCTGTGTGTCTTAGAACTTGACCAATCCCCTTAGGGGGTGGATGGCAAAAACCAATTACCTTATGCCACCTAATACACTTTGCAAACTAACATATTAAGTCTTCTGAGAATTCATTAAATCACCATCCATTTACCCCTGAGCCTGGACTTCGTGTCGTTTCTCTACTCGTCCGTGGGGAAAACAGCGACAGAGGAGTGACCTCATTCTCAAGGGGAGCAGTGTAAGGGGAGATCCTGATCTCTCTCTGGTGACCAGCAACAGGACACGAGGAAATAGAATGAGCTGAGCTGCATCAAGGGAAGTTCACACTGAACAGTAGGAAAAGGTACTTTACTGAGAGGGTGGTCAGTCACAGGAAAAAATTCCTCAGGAAAGAGATAATGGCACCAAAGTGTCAGAGTTCAAGGAGCATCTAGATGATACTCTTAAGTATGTGGTTTAATTTTAAGTAGTTTTGCAAGGAGCAGGGAACTGGAATCAATAATCCTTAGGGGGCCCTTCCAATTTGAGAAAGTCAAACAATATCTTTTTATCATAGAATCATAGATTCATTGATTGGCTTGGGTTACCTTGCCAAATACTACCTACTTTGCACAGAAAATGTAGTTTCTTCACTTAGTGTTGGTATACAGTTTTTTCATACATTATACAGAATCTAAAAAAAAAACCCAAATCAATGTTTTTGTAGAAGCATATTAGTAGCTGAAAATGGTAACACCTACATTAGGTGAAACAGATACTGTTTATGTTAGGTTCTACTTAGCTTGGTTTATGCTTCATTTACTCCAGCTCTGCTAGTCCAACAGTCAAGTTTATGATCCTTTAGTAGACTGGCTAATGGGACTCCCTAATGCATATATTCCCAAGCATTCTACAGGCAGCATACACCCAAGGATCATTTACTTCAATGGAATGCTTTTCTTCAACATATATGCTTTATGAATCATGACTTTAAAGATATGTGTTCCCAGACTGGATCTTTAAAGGAAAGTGTAAATTCTGCTTTTAATCGTAACTCTGCAATTCCATTGACTTCACAGGGGCTTCACGGGTGTGAACAATACATCACTGTGCTGTGACAACCAGCTGATAGCCTGTGACACCTCCATTTCACACATGCAAGAATGGGAATAACACAAAAATACTGGAATAATTAGTACTAACACATGCAGAGTTTTGAAGTCACAACAAAATTGAATTTTTATCATAATCATTACCATAGTCATTATTGTTTTTGTTCATGATCATGACAGTATTGGAAGAATAGACTGTTACAAAAATGATCCTGGCGGTAAACACCAAGTCCCACAAAAATCTTATGCCCTGATCTGAGTTTCAGGACAACAACTTTGTACATAGAAGAACACAGAATATATATTGTGCTTGTTTTCATGTCCTGGTTATTCTCTGTTGGATCATAGCAGGCTTCATAGTACATTTTGTGGGCTTTTTTATCTGTTAGATGAATTCATTGAGATTTCACTGATGATAAAAACCCTGTGTTTCTAAACCCAGTAATTCACCTTCAAGACTGAATACAGTTGCTTTCTCCTGTTTCTGACTGCACTGTCTCAGGTTCATGTACCAACTGGGTATCTGCTGCACCTGAACAAGGCTGTTTTAATTTTCTTTATGGCTACCTTTAACGTCTCTTTGAGCCTACATTATATCAAAGAGAAAAACTTCTACTCTTCTATTCTTTGGTGCTCCAGAGCTGAACGGTCCTTAGGGGAGGTGCTTGTAGTCTTTTGCACTGCTTGTTCTTACCCTCTAATCTGGCTTCTCTAATTCACTGATTTTTAATATAGATGTAATTGCATTTAAGAAATTTTATTAAAAATTATATAATGTCAGAAAAGAAAGTTGGCCTTCCTCTTTCAGTAAAAAGCCTCCAGCTAAAACTTATGCAACAACTAATACAAAACATGTAAGACATGAAAATTCAACTATAATCTTCACTGAAAGAACATTCTGGTGTGAAAAGAGTAAAACTATTTTTATGAAGAGCCTTTAGATAATAAGTTCTGACCATTTCTTCCCTTAAATGGAGACGAAATAATTTCAGCAAACAAAATGGCAGCACTGACCTACTACCTCAAAAGTCACATGCGTTCCTGTCTGAGAAACGGGAAAAAATTGTCTAGGGATAATGGGTGATATTAGGGTATTAATTTAGAAAAAGCCAAAATAGGAATCAAGTGCAATGATGCAATATTTTGCTGATGAAGACTGGAAGAAGTTGGAAGACTTCTGCTAAATAATAAATAACATTTGATTTCATGGAACATATGAACACAAACTTTAAAAGAGTACCCTAAAAAATACCAACTCAGAGATGTTTTACTCTCAAGAGAAACATGGCTCTCTGACCACTATCGAGCATCTCCTTCTCTGCAAGTACAAGATCACTTGTAGGTACAGTGATTTTGAACACACTGAAAAGGAGTCTTGGATCGTGTTTCTGTTTAAGAAAACATTAATATCAGTAGAAGCAGAGTATAACTCCATATAAGAAATATTCAGTATTACCTCCTGATGAGCAAATTAACACTGTTGTAAGCCTGGCAAAATATGAAAAGAGCACTTGGTAAAACTTCAAATTTCAAAACCTGTCTACATTGTTGCTTAGGTATCACATCTTAAAACTATTTTTATGCCATTTATCTACCTACCAGGTAACTGAATCTCATTCATATGAATAGATTGGTGAAAATAAAGAGAAACAAGAGAAAAGTTTATGTACATATAGAAGCAATGGTCTCATGTGAAGTGGCTATGAGATACAAAGTTTGAAGAAAATATACGTATACACATATTTCTGACAACAACCAATGTTTAAAAATTATTCTTATGCATACACAACTTATGTATGCATAAGTGGTGCTTTTTAGAATGATTAAACCAGAACAAATAAAAGAATAAAGGAAAATAATAACATATCCAAAACACCATATTTTGGGGAGGGTAAATTCCCCTGAAGATAATAAGAAAAAAAGGTAAAATCAAACAAATGCGGAGGGTTCAATTACCCTAATACCTCACAAAGAAAATGCCACAAAAAGCCATTGGAAATGTGCTTGGAGAGAGACATAGTAGGCAATGTCTTCAAATTATGTCTCCCCTTCCCCGAGGAGGGCTGTCACTCCCAGCAGCAGAAGGAACTATTCTGGAGCCAGCAACAGCTTGGTATTGCACTGGAGCATAGGAATGAATTATTATGTTTAACCACCTTCAGATAAAGTCTTCCATTTATTGTCTTACATAAGTCTGATCCTACGAATGAAAATTAGGAAGCCACTTGACATGTGAATAAAGCTCTATCAATGCAGTGCTGTACAGATAATTGCAATACTACAATGATCTCCAGTTGAGAATCTTTTCTTACCTATTACGGACAGAAGAAATACAATGATCAGTAACATACATTACTTCTACCAGGCAGCACTAATTAATTTTCTTTTGCATACTCTGATGTTCTAAAATGAACTGTTACCTCCCTTCTACATGGGAAAACTAAGAGAAAAATAGGCTAAGCAATGTGGTTAATGAGAAAACGACTCTTCAATTTGAACGCCAAGAAAAGGAACAATTTATATACTAGCACAGAAAATCCTGGGTAGACTAAAGTCCTTCTATTGCCAACTAGTGGAAACCCTGAGGTTGAGGTTGGCATATTTGCTAATACTCAGGACCAAGAGACATCCTGCTGTATTTCAGTTTTATACATATAAGTTATCAATTAAAAAAAAAAGTGTTTTGCTTTCAGACTCTTTAACGCTCATGTCTTCTAATCCTTTGTAACCTTAATCCTTTGGACCTTGGAGCTACTCTCACATTTCTCTCAGTGTGACTTAGGCAAACGTTATGTGTCAGCCTCTCATAGTGATACTCAAACAGCCTGTTCTTGGTCTCTTCTGGTGGCATTCTCAGAAGCATCCCAGTAGGAAAAAAGAAATAGGCAGACACCTAATCTCTCTTATAATTCAGCAACAACTGCTGAAACAGCTGTATCCTCTACTCAACTCTTCTATAAGGGTCTATGTACGCCTAATTCAGCTGAATTACATTAAGATCAACTGAAAATATGGCAAGAGAATGTGAGTCAGGGCACACAGAGCGAAAGGCAGCCTCCTAAAACAGGATATTTAGTTCCCCACTGTATTGCTTAATTCAGAAAGTTATTATCTTGTCTCATTGAAGGTGCAAACATATGTTATTACCAAAGAAACGTTTTCTATTTCTGACAAGAATTATCAGTAACATATTATTTGTGTTAAGCATTACTTATGCTGTCATAAACGAAGGGCCATGGAGAACTGCAGGGAGGGGTAATTCACCATTTGTAACCCAGCTAAAACTGGGAATGAATAATTGATCTTAGTAAGCCGGAACACCAGTTAAGAGAGTTATCTCTGTGCCTTCAGCCCTCACCAACATTGTGTCTCTCCTTTTGACGACATCAGTAAGAAAGAAGGCAAGGCCTTATCATAATCCCTTCAGGCCCTCTTCAGTACAGGTAAGAATAACTGATGTTTGGAGAAATGAGAGGCATCATTGCTAAAAGTGCTGGGCATGTTACAAATCTACTTTCACAAAGCATGAGCAACTCGCCTGAAGTCATTAATACAAGGCAGAAATGTTAAATAACACTCCCACTTACCAGACTTAAGATTTATTGATTTGTGAAGTCTAATGGCCACACAATGCAACCAGTTCATTGCATATTTTAAAAAAGTCTTTCTTGAGAGATACTTATTGCTTTGAACACACAAATAAACAGAACAGGGCAGATCTCTGATTTCAGAATACATGCATAAATACAGAATTGAACAGAACTTGAAGCTTACTGTTGTCATCTAAACTGATTAAAGCTCTCTACTCATCTTTGTCTGGACAAGACTCATTAAATGTTTTGTTGCAGTCTGCTTTTGATAACACATATGCTGTGTTTTTCCCCATCAGAATGAAAGTATGAGCTTTAGAACTGCTCTGTCAAAGAAATTAAGATTCTCATAATAATTTCATATGAATTTTGTACTTGAACTTCTCTAAAGCAAAGCATCCAACATGAACAGCTAAGAACATTTTGCTAAGCTATAACCAACTATTTTTAAATAAAAAAGAGACTGCTTTATGGTGGTGTCTTTATACACACTTTATCTGCAATCTTAAACATACATGAAGGTACAGGATTATGCTGCCTATTGCCTATTTGAATATCAAAAGGTAAAATACAGATTATAATGTCAGTTGTATGTGCTTCAAGAGAAACTACCTAAATAGCCAGATGTATGTCTCCTAGTGTATTACAAATGTGTCTCCTACTTTTTTCAGTCACTTTGTTTAGTGATATATTTAAGCTAAAATGTATTATTTGGAAAATAAATACTGCACAAGATTCATGAATATTAACTGCAAAAAAGAAAAGCAAGGTGAGTATAAGGCATTCAGCCTGTATGTGTAAATGCATGTTCACAGGCCACCGTTTAGGAATTTTTTGAGTTTTTTTAAATAAGATAGATTACATTCATCAGATTGTAGAAACAAAAAGTATGAGGTTTTCATGGGAAAAGCCAAACTTGTGTGATGTGAAATGTGCCACATTTTTTCATGGATAGTCGAAATCGTACATAGACCTTTTAAGAAGATTAAATTTTATGAATGCAAGTCATTAAGGAAATTGTGGAAGTGTAAACAAGCACCACAATGCCTGTTGCTGTGCTTGTAAAAACTGGTTTTGCCTACAGATGAGGTTCTTTATTTCTTGATTTTGATGTCCAATTTTCCACTTATATGTTACAAATAGAACTACACACATATTGAATTTGGAAATATTAGGAAATATTTCACTACAAAACCACCCTGTGATTAACTATTTCATTTCAGAGACTTGCTTAGTGTTATTAACCATGTAGATACTTTAGGGCCAGATTCAAGCACTGAAAAATGTATCAATTTATCAGAATTAAAGTTTCTAACTGACAAAAATTAACTTCAGATTAAGCTGTCTCTAATTAGCAACAAACTAAATCACGCACAACCAGGGTTTACCAGTTACCAGTTATATTCTCTTCTTTATAGTGTTAGCCCTAACGAAAACTATTTTAAATCAGAATTTGCAGAGTGGAAATCTGCAGACTGGGAGAGTTAGTGTTCATTATCCTGAAAGGTAAGGGAACTCCATAGTGTGTGGTCCAGGCCTGTCCCATCCAGTGTCCTGCTCCCTACCAGCTTATTCCAAATGTTGCAACTCTCCACCTGAGAGCATCTGGCAGCCTCTGCAGTCAATAGTAAAAATAAACAAACTGCTGAAATGGCCTGAATGAGCCTGAAGGACAGACAATTTTTAGGCACTCTAACACCTAAGTGTGCTAACAGGGTGTTAAGAACAGGCAATCTTCTATTATGGCCCACCATAAAGCCAAACTATACACAGATTTTCACATTTCACACAGAATCACTGAATGGGCCAGGTTGGAAGGAGCCACTGGAGGTCATCTGTTCCAACATCCCTGCTGAAGCAGGGTCCCCTAGAGCACGTTTTTCGTGTTTGCATCTGAATAGCTTTTGAGTATCTCCATAGAAGGAGACAATGCCCACCACTCTCTCTGGGCACTCTGTTCCAGTGCTCAGCCATCCTCGCAGCAAAGAAGCTCTTCCCCATGTCAGGTGGAACTTCCTGTGTTCCAGGTTCTGGCTGTTGCCTCTTAGGTGTCTTCTGTATTTGTATTCATGATTAGAGCTGATCCCTTTACAGCATTGCCTTGCCTAAGGTTATTTTTTGTGGTTTGTTTGTTCGTTTTTTACTGCAATAGATGAAAGAATATTGGACTCTAGAAAAATGGATGGTAGCATGATCACATCGTGAATATCATTTGGCTCAGAGGATTCAGTACTGACCGGTAATTAAGTTTCATCAAATAGGCTGTAAAACAAGAAGTCTTGCTTTAGAATGAAATAAAATCAAAAGAGTTGTCTTTCATTTCAAGTCACTCTTTAAATCTTCAAACACGAAAACACCAAGAACAAACCAATCTTATTAAAAAATGATCAAACTAAATATATCAGCATATCCCAGCCTATATATCAGATACTTGCAAGGTTTGGAGAAGAAAGTCGTCCTTCAAATTTAAATAGAAAAGGAAAAAAGGAATAATTTCAAATAATTGTGTATAGCAAAAACACTTCTAATGTGGTTAGAAGAGCATCCATGGGAGTATACTTCAGACATGCCTCTGAGGCAAACCCTAGGCGGTTGTGCTGAAAGACTCTTTTCCTCTGAAGAACTCAATGAAATACTTATTTCCCTGGGTCACACTGAGCACTAAGGGAAGCCATGAGTACTGACTGCCAGATAGACAATGCAATGCTGATCAACAGATTTTCTACCCACTTAGCTGAACTGGATATAAGGGTCTTAGGAAAGCCTTGAAATGGCAGTTCTATCTGAATGGCAGTGTATTTTAGGAAACAGCTTTGCCTATCCAATATAAGTTATCTCTAGAAATTACTTTAGTCTTCATCGATGCACCTCAGAACTTTGTGATTAATAATGAATTTTATATAAAAAGGTCTCTGTAAATCTTGTATCACAGGGAAAAAGCTGAAGCAGATGAACAGACTTGCCCAAGATGTTGCCTGAAGAATGCCAAATATGTCAGGCAATGAGTGCAAGGTCTGCGATTCTCATGCTTTTATTGATCTTACGTGAAGTTAAAAGAAATTAGGAAGAATTAATCTAAACAGAACTTGCTTTTAAAGAACATATCCATTGCGCTTGCTAAATTGCAGCAGTCAAATATTTGCCTGTTTTCAGTCAATATTAAGTGCTTTGCTTAATGATGAACCTGGAAAACTTTGCCTGCTGTGCATCTGCCTCTCATTTGTGTGCCAGAGGAAGAGAGTTGGCAGGAAGATAGGGTGAGCAGCTATTGCGCTGTTTTTTCAAATTTAAAAAAAAACAACCAAAAACAAACAAAAAAACCCCCACAACAAAACAAACAAGCAAGCAAACAAACAAAAACCCCAACCAAAACAGGCTACTGCTTGGTCATGAAGGAAAAAAAAAACCTGCACACCTGTGCCTGACATATGAAAGGCAGGACACCTGCTGATGATGCAACTATAATACATGCCGCACATAATTAAATAAACAGAATAAATAGTGTGGGGAATCAGTTATGGAAAATCTACTTAATGAGTACTTTTTTAATTTTCCCTGTCTTCATTTTATCATCCTTTTTTACTCAGAAAAGGTCGAGGCAGCAAAGATAGTTCTGTGTTTGTCCAGTATTGTCACTGCTGAATACTGATGTTACAGTTTGGGCAGGTAGGGAAGAAACAAACCTTATTTGGCTTGAATCAGATATGAACTCTATATTGATGCAAAAAGAGAGTATAATTATTTCTAGAGGGAAAACTGCAAAGGAAAGAGCAAAAAGCTTATTAAGCAAAGTTTTTAATTCTCATTTTTGTTCAACGGAACATTTTGGAATCTACTATCCATGATAATGATTTAAGGCACCGTATTTTTATAGGAGGTGTTCTTTGGAGCTCATAGAAAACCATCCTCAGCTATATGGGATTAAAATGAGCAGGGATATTCTCAGCTACTGACACATAAAATAGTTCAAACAATTTAATATGCAGTTTGGAAGAATAAAATATCTGAATTTCTGTCTACCTTGTGTTTAAAGGTATTCAATGAGATTTTAAAAGTACGGAATATGTACATAAATTTTTCCCAGTTACTAGGCAATTTAATTTATTTCATCCTCTGAAGATGCAGTAGTACTATGCTGTGAAAGTTGCAGGTCACAAAATGTTAGTTCATGTTTAGTTCAAGAACTTGTGTAAGGTGAGATGAGATACACTAGCTTCTTGAAGCTCATCTTGAATTTAAACAGAACAATTCTGTGCTGCTTCATTTCCTACTTAATGTAGCTGTAAATGTTTTTGGCCGTTTGGTTGTCTGTATTCAGTACTCAACCTTTGGTGTACTTAACTGTCTTCCTGCTCATAACTGAGAAAAATGGCAACAGATTTTGAGCAGTTTAAAAATAAAAAGTATGAAAAGAAAAACCACAAAATATCATAGCAAGAATTCTAAGTGAAAGCAAAAATGCATGTTCAGAATTTAATCACTACTATAATACTACATGATGAAGGAGATAAAAGCTACCAAAAAAATCCCGCAGCCTTGCTGCCAGCCTGTCAGAAAACATGATCAGCTATAATAAAAGCTGTATGGACAAATTACTTAATTACTTTATTTCACAAAGCAATAGTACGAAGTGAACTAATTCTGACATTGTTGGATAGATTGAATAATGTTTGTCTTCTACACATTAACTCTTCAGAGTAAGAATGAAAGGACTTTCCAAGATCTAGGCCTCTTTTTGGATCCAACTGCTATACTTGCTTGAGTGGTAAAATATTTCCTATTTAATCTACTGTTAATAAGGGACAGTTTTAGCCAATATGAAACTGTGCTGCTACCAAAAATAATGGTGCCCAATTGATGAAACTGCCCAGGGAATGTGACTAGTGATCTGACCTGACTAAAAACCAAATTACCAAATCCCCCAAAAGTTAATTTTTTAGTCAGATCAGCAGAATTTCTACAGCAGTTCCCAACTAATCAAACCAAGTTAATCACTCTTCTGCTCAATTGCCTCCTTATTAAGACTGACATTATCTTCCTGAACAAAGAGGGCTTTAATAAGAGATGTTAATTCCAAAAGCTGTAAGATGCTGACCAGTGTAAAATGCACAAGAAAATAAAATATCACAGATATTATATTGGCTAAAAATACATCATGCTGAAATGTAATATATGCAATAATAAACAGCACTTTGCCATTCAATATGAATGAATGTTCTTGTACTGGAAGGTGCGAATACCTAAATACCATAGGATTACTTTTTAGCATTCTGAGACTTTTTGCAATTTTTATTAGAGACAAGGCAAATGGTCATGCTGACTGAATTTGTCTATTTTTAAATAGAGAATTTCACAGTTATTAAAAACAGAAAAGAAAGAAAGAAACAAAACCCCACAAAATAAACTCAAAAACTTTCTGATTCGAATTTGAAGGTTAAAAGGAAACACAATGAATTTAGGGTTTAGAAAGCACTCATAGCCCTGAGAGTGGAGACTGAGTACTTAGCAAGACCCACAATATGTCATCAACCTCAGTGCATCACCAAACTGAGTTCTAAAATTGAAAAACATGGATATACATCTGGCATAGGCTGCTGCTGAGATTATTGTCTGCATCAAGCAACCAGCAAACTCCACTTATGTGTCACCTTGAGTCTTTTTTTCCTCACATATCCCTACCTTAACTTTTCAGTAAAACTGCTTCTGTGCCTGCTTCTCTACATGGGAATTGAAGAAATGCCATTTACAAAGTGGTAGGATGAAAGTTCCAGATTCACTACCCCCGTGAAATACACTCAGAAATCGTGAAAGATTACAGGGTTAAGTATTTTATTGAAATAAATCCATTAAAACAAAGCGACGTGTTCTTCTCTTTTGTTAAAAATGAAGGGAAAACTCAGTCTTAATAATCAGTGTCTTCCTCCTTGGCTGGTTGGGGAAGAATGCTCTACAACCAAGGAAAGAAATGATCAGAACATGCCTTATGTCAGGCACAGACTGGTGTTTAGTTTTGTATTTTTCACAACATTTGCTGTTGAGCAAAACTTATACCTGCCCCAGAAGGCAGGCAAGCATAATCCTGTTATTTTCCAGATGGATGAACAAAAGAGGTTGCAGAAGATTGTTTCTGACAGTGTTGGGAACAAAACCCAGGGGCCAAACCACATGTCAGATTTACATAAAATGTATTCAAATGAAGAGAAAATGTATTTTCTGAAGGTGTTTTGAACGGCTGCTGAGTAATTTAGTAGCAGCACAGCATGCTACACCGTAGCTCTCACATTCACATCTTTCATTACTATTGGTCTGCTAGGTGCTGGCAGCTCTGACAAGACAATGTGAACCGTAGGGGGGATAAAACAATTTCTGTGACAATGTATAGATCCCTGCTCCCGGTGTTCTCACTAAAACCCCTCAGTGCAGTAGGAAGTCACAGCCACCATCACTGCAAACAGCAGAGCAGTACTTCAAATCACATATAAGCTGCAGATGAAAGACCACAGAGACACGCATCCCAAGGCACAGATGTGAATTGGTGCCATATAAACACCATTCCCCCAAACAGGGAAATGTACAGCGAACATGCAATACTGCACTTGAGCAAAGCCTCCAGAAAAGGCAGTCCACAACCTGAAGAATAATTTTATTTTAATGTACTCCAAACCTCCATCAGTTACATGTCTATTTAATACAGTTCACTTGAAATGTGAGCTCAAATGCAGATTTGGCATTATAAAGTTTTGCTATTCTATAGCAAAGCACAGGGTTTCCATAGACCCAGAGAACCTGCTTGCAAACTGTTAAAACAGTTTCTTTATCTGGAAATACTCTCTAATGCAGCAGACATTTTTCACACCTCTGGAAAGACCATGGCACCAGCACTGTGAGACAATAATTACTTTTCTGTGTTCACTATATGCTAACACTTACCATATGACTACTAGAATTCTACAATATACTCACATTTACATTCTGTTGAACAACAGAATACAGTCTTATCCAGCACAAGACAGCCCTACTTATAATCTAGATAAACTGAAGAGGTCACATATCTGTTACAAAATTTTGCCTGCACAACTACACTTGGAACGAACGCAGGAAAATCATGTTCAGTATCACTTCCCTGTTCCTTCTGAGGTGGGCTGACCTCAATCAGCTGCCAGCTGCTCACCCAGCTGCTCTCTTGCCCCTCCTTCTCAACACGACAGTGAGGGTGGGGAAGCATGATGACAAAACTCCTGGGCCAAGATAAAGCAGGGAGATCACTTACCAATTATCATCACGAGACTGACATGGGGAAAATTTATTTAATTCATTGGCAATTAAATAGATTTGGATGGTAAATAAACAAAGAGAAAAATTAAACCCCTTCTCCCTAACCCCCTTTATTTCAGGCTCAACTTTTCTCCATTCGCAACTTCTGTGTCTCCCCAGCGCAAACAGTGCAGAAGGAGGATGGGGTCAGTCTTTAAGAGCTTCTCTCTGCTGCTCCTTGTCTCTCACATTTTTCCCCTCATCCAGTGTGGGATCTCCATGGGTCCCAGTTCTTTCATGAAATACCTACCTGCTGCTGCCCCCACTGCCAGTGCCTGGGCACCTGCACTCCACATCTTCCTTCTATAACCTTTGCATGCACTTTGATAAAATATTAAGTTATTAACATGTGGACACAAATCTATGAGCTGAAAAAACTCTTTTATTGCATAGCTTGGTTGGTGCCAGTATGATAATAATGCCTTTGAAAACTTGTCCTAGATATTTTAAAATATCTATCTTTTTTTTTAACTGCATGATGTCATACTAGTACAAATCTGCCTGCCTCGCCTGTTTCTGGTGAAGAACTCTTCTCTCTAGTTTCTGCTATATTTACCCACAGCTTAAATTACTGTCTGCAATCAGCCTCCAGTGAAGTGCATTTTCATTAAATTCTGTATTTCCAGCCAAGGAAAGGACAAGATCAAGTAATGGTCACAAAATGACAAAGCATCTTTGGATGAAGGTGATCACAGATGTAACAGCAGCATCACTAACTCCACAGAAAATAGATCAACAAGCCAGGTTAATGCGTGCTTCAAAGAATAAGTTAATGACAGTGGCAATCAAAGAGGTGGAGTAACTTCTCCCACCTGAATTAATTATACCAAAATATAAATTCCTCACAGAATCGATATACTACAGTTAAAGGAAGAGAAATACCTTCCTTCCTATGATGTGTTCCACAGATAAGTTTCTTGCAGACTCTCAGAAAGATGCAGTGGATATTTCTCTCTCTCAGAAAGGTGAAGTTGATATGTCTTTGTTTTTTTTCCTCTCTCTCTCTCTCATGACTATCAAGGAGTACTATTTAATACTTGTATGTGTGAATTTTATTTAATATTCTCTTTAATCAAGTGCCTCATTTGCAGCACCAAATTTTCTTACTTCTAGTATGAAAAACTAGACCTAAACCAGCTAGCCTGGAAAAAATCAGCTGCATGATGTCCTGTTTTGTTCTTTCTTCTCTGCATATATGAAAACTATACATTAAACATCTGTCTGAAATTTCTTTAGAAAGCAAGAATTTAGAAAAAAATAAGGTTATAGCAATTAAATAATAACCATCGCTGTTTCTTCTTTCCCTCAGTCCCCATGAAAAAGGTTATCCAATGAACTATATGAAGCAAATATCCCCAATATACCTGAAGTCCTGTGAACATTTTTGGCCACAGAGATGAATTGAGTATAGCACAAAATACAGATCATGCACCAGAAGCTCAATGTCACATTTTTAAAATTCTTTGCCTCAGAACATTTAGTCTTTTGAAGGTTTTTTGGAGACAGGTAAATAGTACTCCCACTTTAGAGTGTGTAAACTAGGTAACAAGCTAAGATTAACCAAACTTTTCAAAACCATGGCGAAAGTTTGCTGCTGAGCTCAGAGCTGGTTACCCAGACCAAGAAGAACTGCTCTCTTCTCAGCACACAGGAGAAAATTCAGCTTAACTCCACAGCAGTCCGGACTGCACGACTTCTCTTCCTGTTTTGTTGTTTGTGGAGCCCTGTCTTCTGATTCCTCTGCTGTTATTGGTGCTCATGAGACGAACCAAAGAGACCCAAACTGGCTTGTTGAGAGACAGATACATTTTCTTGCCCTTCCTTCTACCACTGCTTTTTTGGACTTTCATGCAAAGGCTGGCTGACTACTGGATTTTATTTTCTACTGATTTTCAGTACCTACAGAGCAAATAGCACTTCCTATTGCTCTCAGCTAAGGCAAACCCATAGCGAATTGCCGACTGTTACAAGCACACAGAACCAATTTTATTTCTGTATTGATCTTTCACATACAGAACAACAGGCTTGAGGAAGAGAATTAAAAAACTGCTTCTTCTTCACAGTTTTATTTTGTTGTTTAGCTCTTCAGAACTCTCAAATACAACAGTGTAAACTACCATCTCACTTCTCAGGAAGAAGGCAACACGGCACCTTCTTAATATATTTGGCTCTATACTCTGTTGCTATACTCCATGTGCTGTGCCAAACTAACAGAAAGGAACTGCTGTCTGAAAAGTCCCCTGTGTAAATCACTGGGTGACCAGACACAGATGATGAATTTTAGAGAATTTTATATGCATTAGAAATAAATAAATATTGAAATTATAAAAATGTTGGACACTATATCAGATTAACTTGAATTTTATTATTTTATTATTCCTTCTGTAATCCAGTGACTCCTTTTTTCTTTGTGTCACTGATATCTGCACTGTTTCATGCATAGTGCCTAGTGCCCCTTCAGCAGTTCTGAAATCCCTTTGTACTAATATGTATGTGAAACAACTGTTCTTCCTTCCAAGCAGATCAAAAGTGCCATGCATCCCACTTCTTCCCTGGAACAGCGGGAGTAGCCAAATATTTTGAAATCTTTGCTATCTGTTTCACACAGCCTGACCCAGACACAAGAAGATGGAAAAGTGAATCATAGGAGATCACCGTCCCTGTAGAGAAACTGCAGTGAGTGAGCAGTCACAGCAACAGTACTTGGAATACAATGCTTTATGCAGCACACAGAAAAAACAAGACCATGCACAATTCTGCCCCATTAAAGCACTGTCTCCTTTAATACAGAAAGGGAGAATTCTAAAGAACTTAGCAAATTTTGGAAATTTACATTAAATGCAGTTTAGAATTTCCATGGTATAATAAAAAGTCACTTACATATGCTTTATTTGCAACACTGCTGAAAGGCAAATAATATAATTTTCCAAGCAGATATATCCAGAAAATGGTAATTGGGTCATACAGACTACTAGAACTTTATTCTTTCTATTTTTCTTGCAGAAACCCAGACATTCTTTGAAAATTGTAATTTTAAAATTATAACACATAGCCAAATCTAAAAATCAAAGATAATGAAATGTGCATTCATTATGCTTTATAATGTATACCTTAATTCTGGTGAATTCACAACTCACTGTCTTTAGAAGACCTAATAAATTGTGGCATAGAGATTCAGTAAAATCTCATAGAGAAATAACTGCTGTCAGCAGCATCACTCACTAAGAAAGTTATAAATAATTACTGCAATTGTCAACAGTGCACTGAAACTGTTTCTTTGATGTGATTATTAATCTCACTTTCCTTTGGAAAATGAAATTTTCTGGTTATTCTGAAAATTACACTAGCTATTATTTTGTCATGTTTGATAAGAGATTCTGCTAAACAGGAAGGTTTTAGAATGTTCTGAATTACACAATACTTTAGTCATGCTTTTTGACGGTTATAGCATGAAAACCTAACAATCTATTCACATATCTAATTACCAACATATTTGTAATATGCTTAACAATGAAATACCAAACATACATTAGAGATTACCACGGTCATTAAACATCTGATCCTGTTTAAAGACGTTAAAATTGATATGACGATGTTTTAAGCATTCCTCATTAGTCCTTTTCATTTTACCACTTCATTTCTAGTAGGGAAAAATGCAAAGAAAATATGCTGTCTTGAACCACTTAGGTCAAGTGGACTTCTTTAAACTCAGTAACTGGAATCAATGAAATTCAGAGTATGAGTATGAGGGTATTACTGAAGTGTTTGACTTTGGAAAAAATGGACATAATAAAAACATTGCTCCAAACTGATAATACCAACCTTCATTATTATTTTCAAGTCTCCCTCTACATTATTTTGTTTTCCCTCTACATTACAGAGGGAGAATGGTGGAAGAACAACAAAATATTTTGGCAGGAATGCACCTTAACCACAGGAAAGATTGAAAAAACCCTTCCGTTCTACCACTAGACTATACAGGCACTCTCACTGGGACAGCCAGTATATAAAACATAAAGCTGGACTCATGTCAAAATGACCACTGACATGACAGGATTTTCTTCAGAACTGTGAAATTTGTTTGCTCACCATCACAAAACATTTTTTGTATTTCTTGCAAATTAGTCGAAAGTTAAATCTTCAAGTCTTTGTAGTGACTGATTAATTATTCTGCACAGCTATGAGACAGTTATGCCTATCATCATCTTTTAGGATGAGTTAATTAATCCTACAATAGTAAAAACAATCCAAAATATTGTGAAAGCTAGTGCATTTTTGTATGTTACTTGATTTTGCTTTATTATGCTAAGTTGAACTTGCTTATAAATACAAATACCCTTTAGTAACACTGGTAATTCAAATGAAATATGTTACATTCTCAAAACAGAAAATATGGTTGAAAATAACAGCTATCCTTTTTCCTATAGGAAATACAGTCATCTGTAGCATCTCTTATTCTATGAATTAAAAATTTAAATTCTGGTGGATACCTTCAGGAATAGAGATTAAATGATGCTCTAGTATTTTTTTCAGGACATTGAAGGGCGAATGCGAACTTACTGTGTCAATTTTAAGCTCATGATTGGAGCATCTCTTTGAGCTAAAATCAGCATTTGCCCCCAGACAGAATTTGATTTAACAGAATGCCAAATTTGGCATAAAATTTAAATACTTAAGATTACCAACAAAATTTAATTTTTCAAGTTCCATGTTCAACAGGAGATTGGAAGGTGTGCCATGCTAACAGGACTTTCCAAATAATACTTTCCAGTATTATTTTCTGTGACACTAGAGACATTTATAAAATATATTTCTTTTATCATTAAGACTTACAACAACAAAATCTTGAATTTTAAGTAGGCTTGAAGCTGCAGTAATTGCAACAGAAAAAAGGGGTTATCAATGGGATAAAAGATTGTGAGAAACAAATAAAGAGTATTTTGCAAACCAATTCTTCAATTTTTTCAGCATGTTCACCATTTAACATTGACCATAGAGGAAGGTAACCTAAAGACAAATTGTCAGCTTTTAGCTGAGTGTCAAAAGGGCCTAGTGAGCAATACGTGTCTGAGTACTGCATGAATTTTTAATTTTCTGCCATAAATCCACGTACTTATACAGACAAACTCCTTTAGATTAATACCTTACTTAAATGTAGGTGAGATTAGATGGAGTAAATACAACTCATCAGAATTTTTCTCAAAAAATGTAAGTAATCAAGGGCCTAATATTTTTTCAAATCTTTATTTTTGAAATATGGTAAATAGACACTGCTTTCTTATGTTGCTTCTATGGTTTCAGGCAGGTCTGAGTCACCTGTGAGTCAGAGCCCAGTTCAGTATGGAGTTCGGGATGCCTGCTCCTTCAGGAAAGGCAGCTGACAGTGCTGTACTATGCTACTGTGTACTACTGAACTGTTAATACAGCTCACATTTCAAAATTTGTATAGATATGAACACCTTTGAAAGAGACTGAAGAAAACTCACACCTAGCCAGAGGACCCCAAAATTTCTTTAATGCATTGATCTCAGTCAGTAGTTTTAGCTTTTGGAATACACATTCTTGTAGGAGCTCAGATGGCATTTAATGCAACTCTGTAAATTGTGCATAAGAAAACACAGCAGATATCACTTATTTTGTGATAAAGCCTTTTCATCTGAGATAAATGTATAATGACACACTATGAATTGGAAGATGAAAATATTATGATGCCATATACTATGAACTGGTCTGTGGTGAGCCACTTTGCAATAAACCACCCAAAACTAGTTAATGATTTTTTTTGTGTACCTGCTTACAGACAGAGTATGAGATGCAAAAAACAAGCCCTTGACTTAGGATAAACATGATTTAGCAACAACCAAAGCATTAATGTATTATCAACCTTACCCTCACACTAAATGCAAAACACAGCACTACATCAGTTACTGAGAAGAAAACCCTATCCCAGCTGAAACCAGGACACCCAGCTTGGGCAGGAATGTTGGAAGCACCTCAAGAGGTCCTTTCCAGCCTAAAGAATATTTTGATTCTGTCTTTCTATGTTCTTGAACCATTCCTGTAAGGTCAGTTGATGTAAGAAAATCTAGTGTAAAACCAGAGCATGAAGGGTACAGGAATTCAAACATCTGCTCTTCAAGTCAGTAGCTAATGAGCTTGAACAGCCATAGCAGTTGGTTTGTTGGCTTTGGCAGACCACTGATGAAATATTGCATACTGCTGATGCATGAAAGCAAAAAAAAAAGCTTCAGAAAGTGGCCTATGTTTCTAAACACACTGAATGTTCTGTTCATGCACAAAAGCTGAAATGGAAACAAACACAAAAGGTAATCTTTTCTATATTCTTTATGAGAATCCATTTTCTTATGTGAGTTATTCCAGATAGCATACCACATGGAATGATTTAACTAGCTGATTCCAATGTTCCAAATTTTTGTTTTAAATTTTAATTGCATATGCAAGAATTTGTATTCATTAGCTTGATGCATCTCTTATATGACTGAATATGGGACTGAATTATTTTTAAGACTGAATAACAGATGTAGTGATTTACCTGTGTAAAACTGTAGCAGCTGGATTGATGAAGCTGAGATTAAGGCTTTCAGAGAACAAACATTACACAGGCATACACTGTAAAAACATTCCTACCTTATAATGGCAAATGTGATGATTTTATGAAATTTTCAATTGCTACAAAAATGCAGTAAACATAAAAGCGTGAAGTTATACATATGTCCTTCTAAAAGTAATCATAAATTTTATTCAAAATTTATTAAACATAATTAATATCCTACAGCATTTCCAGTTCTATGCAACAAAACATCTACATGGCTATAATTCATATCTGTGCTGACTTAAAATTCAAAACTAAGATATAGAGTATGTAAAATATTCCTTTTTAAAACCACATCTAAATGCATTTTCTTTAACAATTTTATAAATTCATATATTAAAATAAAAATTCTTAAATCTATCCCAGACTTCTTTCACTGTCAATCTTCAAACGATTTTGAAAAGATGAGGTGTGATAAGATGATGGCAATATTGCATGGAGTTGTCTCAAGTCATTTACCAAAATACCTTTCCATTTCTCATTCATCACATAATGGATTATGTTGGAACTCAGTATTGCACATATGAAAGTTAGGCTACACTATGTACCTGCTGAGATACAAAACCTGCTGCTCAGATGTTTCCAAAACATCAAACAAAAAAAATCCTATATTCCTAGGTAACTGGTAATGTTGGAAACTATAGCAAATCACCAGAAAATTAGGGTTTGGTTCTTTTTTTTCTGTTTACTGGTTTAATGTAATTTTAAGAAATACTTTCACACTATGCAGAATATCCAACACCTGCAAATAATAATAAAAATATGACTTAAACATAGGCACTATTAAGAAAACCTATATATCTCTGAAATAATGAAAT
This sequence comes from Lycocorax pyrrhopterus obiensis, assembly GCA_014706295.1. NCBI lineage: Eukaryota > Metazoa > Chordata > Aves > Passeriformes > Paradisaeidae > Lycocorax > Lycocorax pyrrhopterus. The sequence continues at coordinate 74,359,471 of JACSVZ010000014.1, read as the reverse complement.
GAAATAGGTAAATGCCATGACTCAAAATGAGTCATACGGATAGTGATTTACATATTCTTTTTAGAAGCACATTTTCAGAATGCACAGGCAAGAAAAAACTTTGTAGAATAGTTCAAGCAATGATTTTCCTCTTCCGTGGAAAGAAAGGAAGTAGAAGCATAGGTAAAATTGTGGACACGGATAATACAATCCTGTAGGTAGTACTTAATACATTACATCTTGCCAAAGTTTCCATGTGAAGGTACAAAAACATGTTGAGGACTTTCACAGTTCAGAATGTGCCATCTGCTTTTGAAGCTGGAAAACCAAATGATAAACTTCAGCAGCTTCTGTACCACTGCTTGATCTAGGTGAGAGTTGGCCAAATTAACTGGATAATGTATTTAACAAATAAACTCTTTAAAGGACAGCTAAAGGTGCCCTTCTCAGCCATGAGTAAATGCTCACATCCATACTACTAATTAAAGTGTGACAGGAAACTGGAAACAACTGCTTTCAATATGTTCACTTGGAAGATACGTGAAATGTAAATGTACTTAAAGATATAGCTCAGTGGGGATGGGCACTATGTTCATTAAATTCCAGAGAAAAATTCTGAAAGTTCTGTAGGTAAATAAGATGGAAAAGAGTGATGCTATCACATACAGGGAAGATTTTAATTAATGCTTGCCTGGAATCTCCCAAACAGAAAAGGACCTGCTATATCACATCACTCTATAGAACAGATAAAAATATCATTCTGAGATAAAATTCTAAGATGTCTCAAAAATATCAGTAGTCATATTCTAAAAGCTACAATCCACCTTTTGATTTTCTAGAAAATCAAAATCCTGATGACCTGATTATCTCGATCTCTTTCTTGTTAAATTTACCTTCCTTCAGCCGCTGAATTGAAGAAACATCATTTGCCCCCATGACAGTCATATCACTTTAACCACAAAGTAGAGCAAATTTTACATCAGGCAAATGCATTTCAGAACCCAGTCATGGAATGAAATGTGTTTGAATTAATGTTCTTTGAATAACTTTAAAGAACAAATCCATAAAACCAATCCAAACTACATCTCAAGTATGTGCTCAAAGCTTTAACTGAAAGAACCAATACAATCTCAATTATGAAATCGCAAAAAAATTAAACTCGAATGCACATTTCAAGCCAGTAATCAAATCATTCTAAAATAAACAGAAAAGGAAACAACGAATGAAACTGCATTAAAACAGGTTTCTATTTTCTTTAGGCAAGGCAAAAAAAGTAAGCAATCAGAGCTTTATTGACTTTCTTCTATAAAGCTGCTGTTTCACAAGGACCATAAAGACAATGAGAGCACATTTAAAACGCATTTAATCTTCATCAGGTTTGAGAAAATGGCCATATCTAAGGAAACTAATCATACAGTTAAAAGAAAGCAATAGCTCTAAACTATGGGAATGTATTAGTTTCCTGCACATGTAGATTTAAAAAGTTCGAAAAGAGAAAATCTGCTTCTATAGATGTTATTGGATGTGTTAATTGTGGTGTTTAACAACCGGAGTCATAGCTGCATCCAAAACTGGAATAACTGTCAAATATGATCTTCAAAACTTATTCAAAGTCAAATGTAACAAATCTATTGTTCCCCAGTTGGAGAGCTTTGAAACAGTAACAAAAAATGGTCATTTATTCTACTCTTTGACTCTTTTCCTGCATTATAGGGAAAAAACCCGACGCATTAATTTTGCAGGTAAAGCATACAGATAGAATTATCTATCTCCAACAGCCACTGAGAACACAAATCAACAGTTTTGTCATGGATTCATATTTTATATCTTATGATACAAGATCTTGGGAGGCTACAAATCCCTTGTCAAGTTTGCTTTTTCCTTTGACAGAGGTTAAGGATGATTGCTGAAGGATTACAATTTTATTGCTGCTTGGTGAAGGATATACTGCTCTCTCTACATTTTAGAAGGACTCACAAGAATAATCACAAGTCATTTTGAAGGCCAAGCCCATAAACTCAATTTCATGTAAATCCCTGCCAGTCACAGTCTACAATCATACCTTGCAAGTTATTTAGTATGCCACTGTTTCAAAGATAGCAGTATAAAATTCCAGGAAACAAAGGAAATGTGTAAATTGAACTGACATTAATTTTTAGTGTAACAACAAGGAGAATGAGGCCATAAATACAGAGGAGTTAATTTTAAGGTAGAAAAAGAGGGAAATAAATTTTTCAGTGAAAACTTGAACTCTATAACTAGAGTCAGTTTTTTAATTGCCATTTAGCTGCATTTGTTGCTAAGATATTATTAGGCTTTGAAATCTGTACAGCATTTTAATGGCTGAAGTGTATGAAGCAGTGACAATGCTACCCCAGCTGATGCAGTGCAGACAATTATCTGACCAATGTCTCACACAAGAATAGTCTCTGGGTTTAAAAAACAAACTTAGAATAGTTTATTAATATTGAGCTGTATAACTCTATCAATAAGTTTTCTGGGAAAAAAAAATCTCTTTATCTGCTGGATCAAAAGGAGAGGAAGGGATACAATTTTCTTGTTAAACTTTATATACTTTTGCAGTCTGTACAAAAATCCTAAAATAAATATGCTGTCAGCTAATAAGATTTGAATGTATGCTATGTGAATTTGCTCCATTAATACTAGATGTTAATACTAAGCATAAAAGGAAAAAAACCACCCTGTTTTAAATGGAGAAAAAGAGTTATGTACAGACCTGTGGCTGAGAAGAAATATAAGATGGAAATGAAACAGTTTCTTAAGTGGCAGCTCCTGTTAGCCTTCCACATATTGAAAAGAGGATTTATATTCTAACAAGTTGGTTTCTAAAAGCAGTGGTAAAGCTTATGGGGTAAGCATACAATCTAACAAAAAAATGCTGAACAGTCTCTTCTCCCCATATCAGTCTACTCTATATACTGCGATCATCAAACCTCTGTCATTTTAGAATTTATCAACATTTACATCACAGAGAAACAGCTCAGAAGTAAAACACAAAAAAAATTCAGATTATGCTTTGATTTTCATTTTTGGTAGTAAAAGGCAATTTTGAGAAGTCTGATGTGCGTGTTTCATTAGTGCTTTGAAGCAGCCTCCTTCACAGACCATCCTCTAACAGCAAAAACAGTCCTAGCAAAAACTTCCTTTATTTTAATAATTTATGCACTATGTTCCTTCACATCACAAATGTTTTCATCTCAGGTGCAGGAATTGTCTCTAACATTTAAACTATGTAAAATAAAAATCTTAATCACGGTAATTTGATATTTTTTATGGTTGTCAGAATTATTTCTAAGATGTTTCTGAAGTAAAGATTGAATACTTTACCATTATTTAACATTACTGATATAAATATAACAAAAAACCGATATTATTTCTGCTTTACTTCTTGCCTAGCTTGCACATATGAAATTCCATGAATGGAAAAGAGTTAATTCATTACCAAAGCATGATACCAATACCCTTCTCAAAACGATAAATGAACCATTCTCAGAACTGTTGTTTGTACAAGACGAAAATGACAGTAGTGATCAGCCACCCTTGTATAATGCTGATACTACAGTGGCAAATGTAGATGTGACAACTTCTAGAATCATAGTTGTTTGGATAAGACTTTTAGAATCACCAAGTCCACCCTGCAATGTAAGATGTGGTTAGCATGCCCCTTTTTAATTTTTTATCTTAATAAATTAGTCTTATATTTAGCACTAAAATTCTGATTACAAATTTAATTTATTCAATGTGTTAATTAAAAAGCATAAAATATGAGCCCCCCATTTGTAACCTCCAAAATTATGTTTAAACAGTTTCACTTCTCAAACTGACTTAATCTGTCTCTGTAAACGTATCTGGACTTTGAATGATTCGTAAGTTCTCCAAAGAACTGAAGTAATCTGTGTGAACCAAAATGTTTTTTCAATCAAGGAGACTAGCTTACGAAAAAAGTTTCCAAGTTTGCTCTCCAATATCACTTGTCTTTTTATTGGAAAAAAAAATAAAAGTGAAATCACATTTTATTGCTCGATAGAGACGACTACAACTCTTTCAGTGTAAGCCAGTGGTAAATTCTTACCTTATTGTGATAGGGACGAGTACACCCTTGCTAACAGATTGGTTGAGGGATACAGTCAGAATGTTCTGAGAGTTTCCACAGGCAAATCGAACTGTTGGTCTTCCCTCCACAAGATACAAGTGAAGAAACTGCTCTCCAAAATTTCTTTCACTGGCTTTGGAAACAAAAATGGAGATAGTCACACTTCTGAAAGTGTAGGACCTCACAGAACTATTTCACACTACTGGAACACCATCACCAGACACGATGCCTGTGTGACATTGAGGACTCTCCTGTCCATATACAGGACTCTTCTTGAATGACTGGGAGAAAAAAAAAATCAGACACTGTAAGTCTCTATATTTAGCTGATAACAGTTAAAATAAAATAACTAAAAGACAAAATTTACTTTATACCACTGCAGTTGCATCAATCTTACAGAGATCTTTACATTCATTGAACTTTTCCCAATATCCAGCAGTGTCATTAAGGCAACAAAGGTGACAATAAAAAAACCAGATCATTTTCATTCAGCTTTTCAAATAAATTATAGAAGAAGAAAATTATAAGAGAACATCTCTTATAATAGATTTAAAGATTCTGAAAAATTCATCTTTCCCAATTATTGATATATTTCAGACTTGATGAGAAGAAAAATTATTTATAAAACATCAAACATACTGTTACTCGCACTCTTAAAAATATGAATAAAAGTATGCTTAAGTTCACTTCCACTAAATAGTATATTATAAACTGTAAAAATGACAGCAAAATATTTCCATTTAAGTGGTGAATGATGTATGGCTCTTCTACAAAAAAAGGACTGACACCTACAGTCCCAAATTATATTGGGTGAATTCGCCTTTGAATTTAACTAAATTTACTTTTCATAAAAGGTAAGAGAGCTCCTGTTTACAATTTTTGTTCCCCTTTAAGACAAATTGTTAAAACATTAATCTGTTTCTTTCACTGTATTTTACTATATTTAATTGAAGTAAAAAAGACTCAGTAAGCGGGTCACAAAAATGAATTTACTGCATGTATTGTTTGACATAGTACTGCCTCTGAGTAGGAGGCCCTGGATGCTGGCATGGGTATCAGATAGGCAGAAATCTTCTGCTAGCATTTGGGGGATCCTCATGTGTGGAGTGCCTGGGTTTGGGTGTGTGAGTCTTGAGTGAGTCTGCCCATGAACCATGAGTAGGAGTCCCCTGAAGTAGGTCAGAAGGACTGGGATCTGGGCTGGGTTTCAGCTGATGGGTAAGAGCCTGGAGGGGCTGGGTAGGAGCTCCCAGGCCCGGACCTTTTGGAGGGGGCCACAGGCCAGAACACCCTTTAAAAAGAATGAGGGTGTACTTGGGACTTAGAAGACCTACTAATTTGCAAAGATGAAATTATCAACTTTATGTTGGAGGACAAAACACAAGGCAAACAATGATCTTTTAGGAGACAGAGAGAGACAACAGTGCTTGCAACTGCCTGATCACTTCCTTTTGTATAGTTCTTAGCAGAAACAGTTTGCAATGTAAATTCCCTCCTTGAGAGCAGCTTTCTAGTCAACATTGCATTTCTACAGTCTGTTACAAATCTGATGACCTACTGAAGTCTTTTATGCTTAGACATATTTTGTATTCTGAATACCTAATTAACTCCAAAGCTATTTTAATTTGACTGGATTTCATGCCTTTGGCTTTTACAATTTCCTTCTACAATAGTCTGATAATTCTCTTTCAAAATATATTGCACTATGTCACTGCTTTTTAACCCTAGCATAGCTGATATATGCACATATTGCATTATTTATTTCCTTATCTTCTCCCCTCCCTGCACATTCTTATCCTGGCATTTCCAATTTCTACCAGTAAGTAGATCTGTAAGTCACATTGATTCAGAGTGAATGAAATGAAGGAGGGTTGTGAATGTATATAACATGTCTTGAAAGAGTGAAGTTACAGAGGAACAGTTTGTTTCCCTTCTCCAAGTGACTCTGTCTATTCACACTGCCCACTAGTAAAAACTTGGAAGAAGGTCCTCATTATTACCAGTAAAGTAAAAAATCTGGGACAGCTCTCCCAAAGGCAGTATTACTTCTTGAAACCTCAGGGAGTGTTGCTGCTTGAACTTCAGTCTAGGGAGCACTTTTGAGTCACACTTACAGGTGACTAACAGCATTCTTCATATTATTTTCTAGGTGGTATGAAATCCTTTGAAACGACAATCCTTTAAATCTTTATACAGTGAACATGAGGAGGCAGAGAATTTTTTTCTGGCAATGTGAAAGAGCATATGCTACCTAGTATCCATGATGGAAGTTACCTTCATAGGAAAAGCCCAAGTCTGAAGCAAAACAGACAGGTTCTGGGAACAGACAGAGATCAGGAAATATCTGAGTAAAAAATCTTGTTGGATATTAGGGGTAAATTATCTGGACCTTAGTAGAGATTATGTGAGGGGTTCAGGCTAAAGAAACCAGATCTCAGCAAGCATCCTTTCACAGAAAACTGCTGGCTGGAAGGTTATTTTTGTACATCAGTATGACAAAAAGCAAGTGGCCACTGGGCTTAAATGATTGCCTATCTAAAAGCCAGATTTGAAGTCCCAATAAAATATGGGATAAGCTTTATTAAGAAAGAAAATATATTCTGACACAGAGGAAGCATACTGTGAAATGCTCTGCTTGAGAATGCCAGCTGAAATAAGAGACAAATAGACTACAACTGAAATGCGTGAAATGCCCATATTTAGTTTCAGAAGGGGAAGTAGAATATGGGTAGATCTGGGGAACAGAGCTTCTGAGAGCACAGGAAATAATTTATGAGCACAACTTATGAAAGGGGAGCTGTTGTCCTTAAGGAATGCTATAAACATGGGCTGTGATATCTGAAATCCAATTGTCAGAAGTTATAGGGTACCATATATAGTAGAAGCTAAACAATCTCCCCTTGAAGAGGTTGTGAACAACATTATGCTGACTCTGTTAAAAGTGAAAATGATGAAGTAAAACTTTACGACTGTATCAGGTTTTTATGATCGCTAGCAATTTATTTTGCTTTGTGGCTAAATATCGCAATTTGCTTTGACATGTTGATGAAATTTAATCATGCAAACAAAAAAAAATCATTGAGGAATAGAAAAGAAATTTCATGAAGGCATTCTGTATTCAACAAATAAATGTTCTCAAATGATGGCTAATCTTTATTGGCACAAATGTAATTGTCACATTCTATCAACAACTTAAACATAAGGTAACTGCAAAAATTCCAGACATTTTTAGTCCATTTACTGTTACCATTCAGACGTTTCTTAAATATATACTGAAATAATTAGGGAAAACATCATTATTAAGAATGTAAGTAAATTTTTCTTTGTATTGAAACAGATGAAAGTATAGTAATTTTCTGTAAACCACACATTGGATTCTGTGATATCCTATCTCTTTCCCCATGTTTTTAGCACACAGTCTATTTCTGGCAGCCTCTACAAGTCCTTAGTACTTGTTAAATTCAACCAACCATTGATAAAATTCTTGCTAATAAAAGCATCAAATAGGAAATACTTTTAACAAGAGTATGGTATGATTTAGTAAAGTGACACGCCTAGCATGTGTAATGATTCTCATATTCTGCCTATTGGTTAGCCTAAGCAGGCTTATTTGCTGTATTTTTTATATGCATTTTATTTGCCTTATTTATATTTGCATATATATAATTGCACTAACTGCTAAAAGGTGTTAAAATAATGCATTGATACTTTTCAGTGCTCCCTTCTCTTTATTTTAAGGCGTGTGGACATGAAAGGGTGAAGAAGGCACAGATCTTTTTTGTTCTTCTCTGACTAATGTACCAGGTAAAGACAGATGCAAGTTTTAATCCTTTTATATCATCCTTATGATTTTGACTTTACTATTCTTCTGATGAATACTTTCTCATTCAAATTTATTTTTATATCAGTAGCATCTTGTCTGAGATTTCTCCCTGTAATTAAATGTTTACTAATTATCTGCCAGAGAAACAGATGTAACCTCACCACCACCTGGTAAAAACAGGTGTGTTTGTAAAATGTGTAATCTGAACGGGGATTAATTTAAAAAAAAAAACCAAACCTAATCAAAATGTGTAACTATTTTCCAGTAAAGTTCATCTAAAAGAAGCAGATCACTGTGTTATTCTTCCTATTTAAAAAATTTATTTTGGCAAATAGAGAGGTTTTTGCTTTATGAGTATGTGAAGTTTATTGTAACTGTAATTATGAAACCATTGCTAACAAGCATATATTGACAGAAGCCGAAAATGTTGGGAATATTAACCCTTAGAAGTGTATGGTTCCTGTACCTAGTGAGCACACGAGCCTCAAGTTGACTTTCTGCTGACAGATCATTCCTCAGACGTTTGATGGTAACACAGCTTCAAAAAAGCAGCAGTAGAAGCGGGAGCTGTATCACTGTTAAAAAGGGAAGAGCTGACAACAGCAGCTTCTCTTTTGTAGTCGTTAGAAGTGTGGATGAAAGACAGAGCAGGGAGAAAAAAGAGGGGATGAAGGAATTACAGAGGGAGCATATGAGGGAACTCACAAAGGACATTTATCTGACAGAAGAGCTTCGTGTCTGCATACAGAAATAATTAAAAAAATTCTGAATAATCTGTATAGGCACATGGTGTTCATTCATAAAACACTGGAGAGATTTTTATTTACAAATTTATATAATATTTTATTTTAAATTAATGTAAAACTAAATAAGAATACTGATCTGAACAATCATAGCAAACATTTGTAATAGTAGGAAAGGAATCTAATTACCAGGGAGATACAAAACAAAAAAGAAAGAGTAAAAATGAGGGAAAGAAATTGGTGTTATAGAAAGAGGGGCAGAGATTGATAAAGCAGAAATGTAAAGCAAAGATGTATCTAAAGTTAACACAGTATCAGAGTTCTGCAAGATATAGACTCATCCATCACTTTCTGTGTCTGTGTTCTACAGCCAGGCAGACATCCAAGTTTTATTTATTTTATTTATTTATTTATTTGTTTATTTATTTTACTTAACAGAAATCTAACCTTAATAGAAAATCTACTGGTCACTAAAAGAGTGGAATATTGCAAATCAGCTAAAATTCCATTTTAGAGGTAACAAAGGGAATGAGAATGCAAGTATGGCATGCTACTGAGAACCCAGGAAGAAAAGGTGAGTTTTCACTGTGTGAAAACATGCAAAAATTATCCCAAGTTCCTGGAGTTATCCCAGCTCAGTGTTAGGGCGAGAATTGAACTCATACCACTCATCCTGACCCACCCTTCCTACTTTTTGGGTGCATGAAGGGGCAAGAAGTGAGCTGTGACACAGTCCATGGAAGGCTCAGATATGCGTAACTGGAAAGCAAAAGACTTCATGGCTCTCCACTAATGCCATTCTATCTTTCCAGAAAGAGGAAAGGCATATTCTAAAGAATGTGAAGTCCTCAAATACTGCTGTAACAAGACCTCTGCAAACACCTAAAAAATACCATATTAACAATTTTCCATAGACAGTATGAACAAATTGCTCAACAGATTATCAGATTTTAATATCTAATTAGATTGGATGCAGAATGAGTACATTATCTAGAAAAGAAAATATATAGAGTCATAGAATCATAGACAAGTTCAGGTTGGTCATCTAGTTAACCCCTTGCAGTGAGCAGGGACATCTTCAACCAGATCGAGTTGCTCAGAGTCTTCTCAATCCTGACCTTGGATGATTCCAGGGATGAGGAATCTTCCATCTCTCCAGGCAACCTATTCCAGTATCTTGCTCCCCTCATTGTAAAAAAATTTCTTCTTTATATCTAGTCTACATTTATACTCTTTTAGTTTTAAGCCATTACCCCATTTTCTATTGCAACAGACCCTACTAAAAACTTCAGCCCCATATTTCTTATAAGCCCTCTTTAAATAGTAAAAACTGCACTGTGGTATCTCCAGAGCCTTCTTGTCTCCAGGCTAATCAACCTCAACTCCTTTAGCTTCAGAAAACACCACTTCCTCCTGAGTATATCAGAGAATCTTCCTTTTTTTTTTTTTTTTTTTGATTTGGGGTTTTTTGAGGGTTTTTGTTTCACAGAGACGCTCACTCAGGGCTTAGGCGTAGACAGCGAGATTTACTTTAACTTTGGCTGGAGCCAAATTACTTTGTAGTGATGAAGCAAACAAAATCACTAAATGCCAAATATAGTCAATGTACTTCCAATAACCTTCCTTGAATTCTTCTTCAAGGGCAAATAACTCCTCTTAAAATTAAAATAACTAGCAAGTATAAAACATTTCAATATAAAGAACTGCCACATCACCACTTATCCATGATCCTTAGAAAATTTTGCAGCACTGTAGCTTAGGCAGCTGCAGCAACAGCCCAGATATAACACACAAGGATCTGAGATACTATTTTGAAAAGCAGTAAACATAAATTTTCAATTTGGGGCTTGAACGCTTCCCATCTAAATAAAGAGTAGTGCAGATAATAATTAAAGGCATAACTAAATAGTGCCACAAATCTTATATCACTTTTAACTCTGGTTTATAAATATGTACATAGTTCAGGTGAATTCACATATGCTATTACCAGATTAATATAAATGCAACAAAATTTAATCAAAATTATTTATGTTATATCATCAAGATTTCTTTGTGTAGAGAAACCCTAGGAAGCTGCAGTGAACAGAAAATGCTCCTAATGATTTTGTCTTTTTGGAGTAAATCTATAAAATAATAATATTTTTCTAGTTCTTCTTGGGCTGGGGAAGAAATCACCTCACTTTCCATGTTTTCCATTTGCAAGAAATGGCAAGATAAAATATATAATGAAATACTCAAATGGCAGAGAAGTCTATTTTTTCTTGCTGACTAGTGAAAAATGTACTTCTGTCTCAGAAGTTTATGCCATATATTGAGGAATGAAATATGCAGGCAAGAAGCAACTTTTTTTATGTAGTATTAACAGGCATACATCCAAGTCTGCAAGTGTAATCTCTGGGGATCACAAAAGAATTCTCTGAAGTGTGAAATCACAGTAAGAACTTCAAAATATGGCAAAATTGCAGAACTTAAGATAGTTCTATAAATCAAGAATTTGGAACCAAGATCACAATTATAAAGAGCAAGACTCAATCCGACTACGGAGGAGCTGTTTCTCCATAGTAAGTTTTTCAACACTTCTTCAACATTTGTATTTTAGAGCTGTAACACTTACAACTAAAGTCATATGCTTACTGTGTTCTTTCTTGTCAGGAAGCAGCATTTTCTGTTGTAAGTTATGTTTTGCTCAATGAGTCATAAATTGAAGAACTTTCCAGAGGAACACAAGGAACAATGGGTCGAATTTTATAATGCAGCATGCATTAGAATACCAAAAGGCTTCTACTGCATTTTAATGACTCATTTTGCTGTTGAAGAGGAAATGCCAGCTGATGTACACTAAAGTTAATAAGGACCTGAAGGAGCTAAAACTGATACTTAGCTTCAAGTATCTTTGGTACTCACTGTAAAGAATTGTGCCATTTAGAGCAGTTGTTTTCACTGTCAAGTACAGAGTTGTCAGATTGCTTGTTTCCTGCCCAGATGCAGTCCTGGTCTCAGATACAGATGCCAGAGAAGGTAGTTCCAAATAAGAATTTCCAGTGAAGGATGGAAAAAAAAGTGCAGTGTCTGAAATGAACAACAAAAAGTTAATTTTATTAATTTATTACAAAATAACGTAATAAAATGCAAGCACATTTAAAAACATCAAATTTTTTTTGCATACCTGTCAATAGCATCATCAACTGTATTATTTGCTGAGCATGCATATAAATTTATTTCATTTCAAACATTCAAATCAAATATGAAGAAAATGAAGAAGTTCTAGCATCTGCCTATTACCAGAAGTGAAAAGACCATAGAAATGACTACTGCCAGAAGATGCAAGTTCAAAAGGCTGTCACAGATTTTCGTCTTTACAGATGTGTCAGTGCAGAACTTTTGTCCTATGACATCCCTGTGAAGTACTTTTCATTTTTATTTCTAGACAAGAAACCCAGTTTTTCTTAATTTTCAGGACGCTCACATTTTCTGGGCTTGAAATTATAAAGAGGATGCCATTGGGCAGCATATGTGTTTTTCCACTACACTACTCTGGAAATGCATAATTGTTAAGAGAAAATTTTTAAGTGTGAAGGCTTAACATTTACAACATTTATTGCATTCATTACTCTAGTCATTATGGTTTTGTTTTTTTTTTTTTACCCTGTAGACAAGATAATAATATCATTACTCCAAGAAAAAATAGACTAAAACTAATTGAGGTTAGGCAGCAGGTCTTCCTGATGCCTTAAGCATCCTATTTAAGCAAAACACCTTGAAGATTGCCCAGACTGATCACCAGGGATATGAATAAGGAAGAAAAAGAAACAGAAAAAGTATTTTGAGTTCAGGTAATATTTTTGCAAAGAAGTTTTTAGTTTAATGAACTAAAACTATACAATGGATCTGTGAGTGATGATTACACATAGGCATGACTAGTACATGTTTTGTTTTGGTTTTTTTAATTTGTATTCACGTTATTAATTTTTTGTTTGTTTGGGAATCTGACCATTGTTTATCCTCTGCTGGTTTTATTGGGCTTAAGAAGAAAGGACAAAAGGAAAGGCCTAGCTAAACAAGTACATGTTGAAGGACATACATTAAAAAGACCCCACACTCTGGCAGCAAAAGAAAGGCAGAATGGAAAGCAATGACTAGTTCTGTTTATAAATGACAGGTCTGGAAAAGTTAGGATTGTTGGAGAAAGTGCAAAAAACTATGGGATGAAAAAAATGTCAGTGGCATTGCAAATCAGAAGCAGACCTACATGATTATGAGAGTGTTGTTTGTCTAAATTCATACTTTCAAGAGTACCAGTATTAGGAGATTTAGCAGTGTAGTGCAGGGCCACAAATGTGACTGAGGGGCTGGGTCCTCTTTCACATAAGGAAAGGCTGAGAGAGCCAGGACTCCTAAGACTGCAGAAGAAAAAGCTTGGGTGGATCTCATCAATGTCTATAAATACATGGGGATGGAAAAGAGGGAGCCAAACTTCTCTCTCAGCAGTGCACTTGACGGGCAGTGAGTACAAATCAAAACCCAAGAAATTACACCTGAACACGTGAAAACTCTTTTCGACTGTGAGGATGGTCAAACATCGGCATAGGTTACCCAGAGAGGTTTGTCAGGTCTCAATCCTTGGAGATTTTTCAAAACCTGACTGGGCATGATTGTGAGAAACCTGTTCTAGGTGACCCTGCTCTGCTTGAGCAGGAGGTTGGACTTGATGGTCTCAAAATGATGGTCCCTTCCAACCTCAACAAATTGGTGATTCTCTTATCCCTCACAGAGAGGTTCTGTGCAGTCAACCTTAATTATTCTTCTTCAAGTGCATTGCCTTTAGAAACCTCAATGTAGTTCAGTATTCACAATATAGTGGTACACTGAGCAACTGAAGATATTAAAAAGTCTTTTATTAGGTACATTTTAAAAAAACCCAAACAGTCAACTTGGAGTGTAACTGTCCACAATTTATATTCTAAGTTAAAATTAATCTGTGAAGTTTCTTTCAGCTAGGGGAAGGGAAGGTGGAGATGTATGAGGAGGGGAAGGGAGCATGGTATATCTGGGCATTCTTGAAAGACAATCTCATCAGTCCTTTAGGGAGGATAGCTCCCTTCAAAGAAGAGACCTCCCTTAAGGACTTAAAATTATCTGGGGAGTCCAGCACCCTGCATCCAGAAGTCCATGCATTAATGTATAGGCAAAACTCCTGAGAAAAGATGCTATTTTGAGTGTTGTGTTTGCACCTGAAGTTCTGTGCCCAAAGCAGCACAGGCCTCCATCACCAGTGTTGTGAAGTCCTCTCAGAAATCAGCAGAAGAGACACAGCAAATACAGAAACTGCGTCAGAAACAAATGCATACCTGGCCAAAAAAGCCATCCAGAAATGCCAAGATGCAGAGCACATCCTCTTCCCTATGGTGTGCAGGCTATTAGCCTGCTGATCCTTAACAGCCATTTCCTGCCCTAAAGCTGTACAACAGCTGCAATCTGTTGCAAGCCCACAACATCAGTAAAGAGGTCACTGAGAGCACAGGGATTAGTCTTCTGCTTGGATGAAGGGCCTAAGTGGGAGAAAACAGATTGATTCTGTGTATTAAGAACCTAAAATCTATGGCTGTGATAAAGTACACAGATAGAATACTATGGGCGAAGATGCTTGTCTGGACTAAATTTTTCCACTTCCCTCATTCTACTAAACTCTTAATTAGCAGAAAATAGAGTCCCATGCAGCACTGACCATGACTGCACACTGGTAGGATCCATGAATCAGATGCAAAGAAAGGCATATGCTGAACCACAATGAGCTAATTCTCTACCACAGTATGAAAGTATTTTAGTACTGCTTTCTAGCAATATTTACAGATCTTCATATTTTAAGATGGCTGCTGGCAATAAGTAATTTTGTATTTAATTCATTACATAGGACAGGCTAACAAGAAGAAATAGTTACTTTATTTTACCCTGGGTCCACTATCTGACACTGTCACCTCTGTCCATGATCACGAGGGACTGTTCTCCACTGGGGCAGTGGTCTCCAAAATGAGTGGAGTGCATGCACCCTAAAGGGTTCTCAAAATAATTAACTAGGACCCAGAAAGAAATAAAAGCTTCTTCACATTTTAAGAGTAAAAAAGATTACAAATAATTCAAGAGAAAAAAATTGTAACAGAGACTGCAGCCTTGGGTCTGAATTACCTGACAAACACATATTGCTAAGAATTATACTTTAACAATTTAACTGAAGACTCAGATTTTCTACTGAATTAAAAATGTTATCTGGGATATTATTTATGACAATTTTCACAATAACACATATTACAATGAGAAAATATTGCAAAACATTGACAAGTTTCTATTATGTCCCTATTTGACCTTGTCTTAGTCAGAAAATAAAGCGGAGTAAGGGGAAGAATACAGTTTTCCACTGCTAGCAGAATGGAATCAATCTGTTTCCACTCCTACCTCTAATTTTCCCGTTGCATTCTTTGTTTTTTATGACAAGTTTGGCTTAGCACTGAATTCTTTTAAATTCTGTGGAATTCCATTTAAAATATTTTTCAGTCCTGATGATGTTAAGACTCGTCAACTGCACCAGCCATCACTAAATAAATTCAAATGAGAACTAAAGAGACTTTTAACATCCCAAAAATCTAGAAAGAGAAGAAATGCATTCATCTTCTGGTAGGAAAATCAGACCAAACATCTGACTAAGCTTGTCTACAATCTACAGGGTAGATAACTTCATTGAATGTCCTTGCTCCTCTTCAATAATGAAAATAAATGGGTAATACTAGGATGTGATTACCCACACCCAATCATGACCTAAACATGCCTATTTCTCTCTATTTGCTATAAAAGAACTTGAGGGTCAATAGTGTAGCTGTAAACATGTGCACCAGCAATATCTGAAGGTAGGAACATTCTCATTCTTGTTGCTTGTGCATCAGAGCTAGATGGCCTGCAGAAGGATTTTCTTTAGGCAAAACCAAATTAGTACAGTAGTTCTGAGTTGAAATATTAGAGATGTGAACTGAACGGGATGTCAGAATATTTAATCAGGGGTTTAAACTCTGAATTTGCTGCTTGTATCTTTTAATTACAGTGGTGAACATCCTCTGAAACTTATGGGCAGATTCTGTGCTTGTTCTTTTCCATCACTCAGAGATATAATAGTAGCACAGGTGATAAAAACTTTGTCAAGCAGTGCAGCAAACCTTTTCCATATTATCAAGAATGGAGGTGTTCCCAGCAGGCAGAAAGTCAGTTAAGCAGCAATATCAAGGGTCTGATGAATACATGATCTGCTCTAGCCATCTCATGCTCACAGAATATCCCAGGCAACCAAATTTAACCACCCTAGAGTAATGCATTCTTTTATCTCATGTTCATGGTGTGAAGAAAATCAAAGTGAAATAAATATTATTCAGAAAATTCCTAGGGATTATGTCTGGTACATATGAAATCTGACTTGGGTGTTTCGTAAAGCATCACACACACCTACAACAGTACAGAAATACAGTAACCATTTCCTATGAAATAATTGATTAGCTGAGTTCAGCTGTTTCAAGACAATAAAATATGAAAAAAAAGAAATCTTACCCCTGCTGCTTTCATTCATTTGTCTCAATGTACAAAAGCCTCCTGCCTGCTGTAGCTGAACTCCTACATCACAAAGCAAAAAATCCTCACAAAATAAAATGCACAAGTCTTCCTTTACCAGGCCAGCCTGGTGCCTTGTTGATAATGCTCTCTGCTGTCAGCTGAGAGGTCTGAAATCAGATCACTGACTTAATCTCTTACTTTGTAGACTGCTAGGGCCTTTGAATGGCAGAAAGACAGTACATTTAATTTGTAGTTTATTAAGACTCAAGAGGAAGCACTGAGAGGCAATGGGTCACATAAGCAATGTAAGAGCAGGAGATCAATTTATTTTCATTGAAGGAAACTGCCATACAAGTGGAGCAGAAATAGAAGAAAAGACTTTAAAAATTTTTAGAAAAATAAAGCAGAAGATATTTGGCAAACATGCATCTGCAAAGGTACAATGAAACACAGAACAGAAACAGGGATGATGAAAGGGATGGCATTGCTTCCCAATGGAGAGACAGAACAGGCCTATTCACCATGCAGAGGAAAATGGGAGTAAGAAATGGCAGCTCCATGACTTGGAACATAGTAGGTAGGGGTACTCTGTTACTCAATTATTGTTACTATCAGGTCACAGGCTTGAAAAACAAAAGGAGATTGTTATCAACATTTTGCAGAATGTTTGGGGTAATTTATTGCCAAAAGATATTACGTGGGTCAAAAGAATATAAAAAATAATGAAAAATGAAGAATACAAGAACAAGGGAAATTAATCCACCAGACTAGCAAATATAATGGAACCACAGGCCAGGAAATCCTAGTCTCATTGATTGGTGGAAGCTGAAGTAATGCACCTGGGGGAAAATCTCAGTTGTCCTGTTTGATATATCCTTTTCAAAGAGTGACTGTTTTTCCTCTGAGACAGGATATTGAGCTCAATGTCCTCCTGGCCTGATCTGACTCGGGATTTTTGTGTGACTCGTTCTGTTCTGTGTACCACGACTAAGATTGCATGACAGAAGCTGAGAGAGATGCAGACCATTTAACATAAAGGAAATTAATAATTTTGTAGATATCTGAAGCATATAGCAATCGTCATCACCTAGTGCCTAGAGTTACCCTCCTCTTTTGACAGCTGTATTTCAATAAGCAGATCAACCCAATGTAAATATGTTATTAGATTTATTTCAGGAAAAAAATTGTTGATAATTTTAGCATTCCTTAAATACAAAGAAGTTGAAGAGTTAGCTGCATGTCTGACAAAACAAGATCATAGTAAAACAGTTGGATGCTAATATGCTTTGTGAAAAAGAGAGCCACAAAAAGAAGAAAAAAATATTTTCATATTCCTATTTTGTAGCTCTCAAATTTCCTCTTGCAATCTCAAATTTTAGGGAGAATCACTTTCAAAATTTTTTTGCCTAGACCCTCAGTTTTTGTACATCAGCAGAGTTATAACTGCATTCATTTATAGTAGATGAGAATTTAGTCAATTCTTGTGTCTGTGTGAAAGGATGAAAATAACCTGTGTCAAAATAAGAAGAAGCTTATTCAGTAAATGGGCAAGAAACATCCTAAACTGTCCAGATGAGACGTGCTGTGTAGTTATTAAGTTCCGTAACTTTTTCTGGATACTGCATAGACACTTAAAGTCCAGATGTGTCAGCAAGTACAACAGTCTGACAAGAAAAAGGAAAAAGGAAAATTATTCATTCATATTCACCTCAAGATTTTGTGAAAATAGAAATGACACCTCAACAGAAAGACAAAAAATAGCAAAGATGCTGTGTGTTGAAAAAAATCCCAAACAATCTACTTATTGTTAGCCCAAATCCACAAACAGAATTAGCCTCTTACTGCCTGTTTTTTGATAGTTTTGAAAACAATACAGTGATTTGTATTTTTCTGTTTGATTAGTTTCATCTCCAAAATTTATTACTTTTCTCCTAAGTGCATTGGATTTTGAAGCGGAAAGAATGTTCCTAATTGATACTTGTACCTCATCAGATGTATTTTACCACCTGCATTCAAAATGATGCATAAGTGCTTCTCTTTTCCTGAATTTGACATAGAGGAAATTGGGAAGCTATTATCTAATATTTTTTCAAGCTCAACATATTTGACAGGAAATGTGATCTTCCTGCAAAAACACCAGAGTTTTATCTATTTTTAAAAAGCACCCCGTCTAGGAGGGAAATGAATGTCCTTTATATCTTAATTTATGTATTTCTATCTTTCCCAATTACAGGAGAAAATCTAAGACAGACTTTTAATATGAAACCATAATTTAAACTGGAGTTGTCATATTGCACTACTATATTTGATGCTGAAATGCTGGTTGCTTTGAAGGTCGCTGTGACACATATTATGGCAAAATTTAATGAAGCAAGACTTGTAAAAATCTTTTGAAGTTCCCTCATTAATATATTTGTTCTGTAAAATATCACAGAAGACCTACTTGAACATGAGCTTTCACAGTTTTGATTCACATCTAATGAACTGGTAAAAGAAGCAAATGAAATAAAGTATTGGTTTTCAGTGAGAAAAGAGGCACCCGTCATAATATGCTTGAAAACTGATACTTTTCATAAAATCTTGATGTACTAGAGATTATTTATTACTCATTGTAATGAGAATTGTTTGGTTCCACAAATGAATGGGTCAAATAACTTAATTTTCTATTGGTTTGCAGTGAGCCTCAGCTAAATGTGTACATATTTTATTTGTATGTTATAATTCTTACGTTTATCAAAATTCCAAGGCTTTTTTTTTTTTTTTTGCTTTGTTTTATGGGGTATCAATGTGTTTTCAGTTACTTTAATTTTATCTCTGCCATCTAAGTTTAATTTTATTCTCTGCAATGGTGCTTGAACGCATAAACAAACATTCCTATCCCAAAGGATCTTAGAAATACTTGAAGAGTAGTCGGTGATAAAAGTTTAATTTGGAAAAACATTCAGATTTTTTCAGTGAGTGCCATATTTAGTCAGTTGAAGAAGAATCTTCCATCTGGATAACGCTGCAGACTAATTTGTCATATGGTTGGCACCAGATATTAAGTGATCAATATTAAAAGTGAAATGCAAGCTGCAGTTTTAAGAACACTAAATTTAATGTGCTCATACAAATAACACAGCTTATGTATTGCTACATTGTGTATGCAACAGATTTTTATTACTTTTCTGGGAGATTTTGATGAAATTTTGATTAGAATTTCCTGTTATTATTTAGCTATATAGGTACATAATTTACAGAATTGTGTAAATCTAATCTGAGTTCTAATCGGAACTTGTTTACACAGGTTCAGGGTGCAAACAAAATAGGAATATGAAAGCAATTTCTTCTCCATCTCGTAATTATATTAACATCTTGCTATAGTTTCTCTTGGGAATCATGTAGCTAACTCAAGGGCTTGATGGAAAAAAATCAACAAATAACAAACAGAGAAGAATATTTAAAGGACAAAATTATTAACAAATTAAGTTAGTATCAGAGCATGAATTTGAAAACCAGATATTTCACTGCTTGCCCTTTCCTTTGAGGATTCAAAAGACAGAAGTTTTCTGCCTTCTGTTTTGCTAATGCAATTTATTTATTTTTAGCCTAAATTGCAAAAATATAAAATGGAGAAGTATTTTTGTAGACATCTTACCTATTCCTTTAATTTATTTCCTAACATTTACCACTGTAACATTAGTTAGCAATTATAAAGCTAGAAATACCACTTACGTATAATGATCACTTTAAACATTTACACTAGACCGTATGTAATGTTGGTCTTAGAAAAGTATTTCAATTCAAAATATTCCAATTGATTTTTAATATAATTACTCTGTTAATATTTAACAATAACAAAACAATAATAACAAATCTAAATTGTAGTAACTTTGGTTGTTTTCTTGGTGATTACAAGACAGCAACATTTGTGGGAAGCATGTTCATTTGCAAATATTCATGTTTGCTTAATCCCAACATCAATAATTTCAAAGTATTTTAATTGAGCTCAGCGTTGGAGGCACACAAACTAGTTCAGCCACATGAAATTGAAAAAGAATATTACAATCAAGTAAGGAAACATATCTGAATTAAACTAATGAGGTGGCCAATTGAAAAGGCGTAAACTTGCACAATTCTTAATTTTTTAGCAGCCTTATTCCAGCCAAGTTGCAATACTCTCTGACATCTTAGGTTTTATTTTGGCTATAGTCTTTAACTGTAGTACCCTCACTCTCCCACTTCCAAAACATAACTGGTAGAAGTGCCAGATGAGATGGATGTTCAGTATTAGAGCTTTCAGTTCATCTGCTTGCTGTTCTTCCAGTGATTTGGTGTGACAGTGTTAGCAAGCCCTTACTGTGGGTGTAGGTGGAACAAAGAAAGCAATTGTTCAGTATTCCTGTACATTGCCTTGTTTGTGCAAACTCTGGCATGGATTTTTGGACAGGGCTTTGAGCAGCCTGTTCTACTTAAAGATGTCCCTGCTTTTTTTTAGGGGGAGTTCAACCAGATGACTTTTAAAGGACTCTTCAACCCAAACCACTCGATAATTCTATGATTTTATTAAAGCAGAAGTGACTGAGCAGTAGGCAAGACACTAACTGCCTTGCCATAGCTGCTGCCTCCCTTGAGTCAGTGAAAATCCTTTCTGAGAAGGAAGGAAGAAAGAGGGGGAAGACTGCTTTCCCAAGGAACAGTAGAGGAAGCTCCATTTGGAGACAAAAGAAGCCTACAGTATGGCTGTAAACACAGCACTCCCAAGCCCATTTTTTCTCCCTTTCCATGCTACTTGACCAAAAATGCCTGCCTAAATTGAGTCCCAAAGGCAATAAAAGGCCTATGAAGAAAGCCACCCTTCTTGAATAGGTCTTCTTGCAGCCATTTTTTTCTTTGCAGTGCGGATCTGACTTTTGTCTCTACAGGGAGTTACTTAGTAGTTTATGTTCCATGCAGGATAATTTTAGACAAAGATTTCTTTCATATTTTGGGATTCTGTCTGAAAGAGCAGGAAAACAGCCCTTTGATTCTAGCTTTACTTGGGAACCTGAAAAGTGGTTACTCCAGACTAAAACATCTTGTTTCAAAATCACTTCTGGTACTCTTTTCCCACTTACTGCAAAATATCACATGGCTATTTATTTCACCACATGCTAAAATCTTCCTTTTGTTTAACTGTACAGAATTAGATTTTAGCACTGCTATTACCCTCTTTGCATTGGTGTAAGTAGATCTACTCCAACAGATTGTTGAAATTAGATGAATAGCAAGATGATCAGTGAAAGAAATAATTTTATCCTACAGAAAAGTTTGTTCACACAAAATATTTCCTTTTCTCTGTGGCTTACTGCAGATTTGAAACACATTAATTTCAAGATAAGCAAAACTTCTGCTTGATAGCAGTTCAAGTCCAGGTGTTCAAGTTACAGCACCAGAATATAGTTTGGAAAATGCACTAATTGAAATGACACGAATGATGGAAAGCAAATGACAAGTTATTTTCCAGCATCTGCCAATAATTAAGAAACAGTTTCTTGTGTACCTGGATATTTCTACAAAGGATCCCAGGAGGTAAATAATCTCTTCCAGGCAACAATACAAATACAGAAACATTTGTCATGGACTAAAGTAATCCTTGTTCCTCAACACAATGTAAAAGAGAATTTCTTAATCACGGTATGAAAGAGAAATAGATCTCAAGTATACCAAGCTTCACTATGAAAGACAGACAGGCACTATTAAAAAATTGCTTGATTTTTTTTCTATTGTTTTAGTAATTGTTGAGCTAAGGAATTCATCTTGTGGTATCTTATTTTCAATTAAATATCTATTTTTAAATAGTGTGTTGCGTTCCCTCATAAATCTTCAAACTGTCTGTTTCTTTCATCAATGTCAATGATTTTCTCTTGTAGTGGGATGACTTTCACTTTATTTTTAGGGGGAAAAAGTGGTAATTCTAGCAGTTTTCCATTATGAGACCTGTTTAACACTTGAGTAGCAATTACAAAAAAAAAGCCTCAGCACCCTGAAGCTGACACTGAACTCTTTGTGGAACAGAGAGTGAACTTAAAATTTAAGATTTTAAAGTAATATTAAATCAGGACAGTCTTCCCTGCAACTTGGTAATAAAAAGGATGGGAGATAAGTAATCATTCTTTTATAGAATTTAGGAAATTATACATATTTTGGAAATGAGGACAAAGTAAACAAAGTATGCATTTGAAATATGGATGTCCCTTTCAACTGCATTGCTAAAATACTCTTCCTCACATTAGTACAAATGTCTGTGGATGGTCTGAGAAAAAAGTCCATCATAATATGCACACTTTGCAGCTGGTAAGTATCAAATCTTAGCTCGTAGGACAGCAGCATGTTTTAGGTAAGAGACACTTGAATACGGATTTACACAATGGGAAGGAAATTGTGCTTCCAGCTAGAAGGACAACTGAACTACCAAAAGAAAATGAGAAATAACAATTACATTTAAAACATGACTTTTAAAAAGTCCTCAGACAGACTTCTTAGGCTTTCATCCCTCACACCTATCCTAAAATGTGCCCTACACTGGGCTGTTCAACTGTTTCCCCAATAACCCAACAAAGAACAGGAAGAATTTGGAGTCTGTGCTGTCCACTAGGTCAGAGTTCCAAACTCCTTACTTACTTGAAGATTTCTGGGTCCTTACTTAGGATCCAGAAATCTTCAGACGGTGTGGTCTGCAGGTCTGAGGAAGGAAACCCTACACTTCTGGACACCCATCAGATCATCCAGGGGTTTACAGATTATGGTCTACTTTTTCCAGAGACTAATGACTTTCTGCAAGACTGAAGAACCACCTGTCTCAAGTTTGAAAAAGCCTTGATGAGTTTCTGATGGTAATAATCTCAAAGTATTAGGTCTCAGTGACCATCTAATTTTGCTTTTATTGTTCCAAATTGAAATTAGAAGAAAAAAACCCAAACTCCTAATTTTTTTTTGTCCACAGCCGAAGAAAGTATTTCTCCAGCAAAGCTTAAAAACTATCCATGGAACACATTGTGAAAGCACTAACTTTTTTTAATTGTAGTTTTTTATGTTATTCTGCTTTATTTATTACTCTGTCACACTGCACTCTTTTATATATGCTGCTTCCAACAACCAGGAGAAGACAAAATAGTCTACCTTTTTTTCATTCTTGTCTTAAAAAAAAACTTTCAGGCCAAAAGTTTATATAGGAAATATAGGCATAAATCCACCCAGTACATTCCAGTGTTAAAGAGAGAATTGAACAGACCATAAGAATTTATATGAAATATATTAATTTACTTTCCATATTTAGACAGAAATGCTCTAGAAGCTCGTAATTACAAATTATTTCATTAGCACATCTTTCTGAACAGCATCTTCTCAAGGATATCCAGTGAGATTTTTTCAAACTAATGCATTTGTTTTTATGGGACATTTTAAAATTCAAGCTTAAAATCTGGTATCAAATAGCATAAGAAAAATGGCATTATAATCAGAGCCAGGAATTTGGAGTCTGGAGCCATTCTGTAGATGTGATCCAGAGAAAGAAAAGTAATGAAGATATGGGGGAAAAAGCCCAGAAAAATGGTTTTTTTTACTTATGGGTATAAAAGGCACATGGAATCGTCTCAAGTCTGAGTAGGAAAAAAAACCCCAAAAAACAACAGCAAAAAAATTGTTTCACTTGTATGAACTGCTTAGATCACAACCAAATGGATATGTTAAAAGTATAAATCATGTAAAAACTTACTCTTCACTTCATATGACCCTATGGAACTGCAGTTCAAAACAGATCTGTATTAGGATATTGTATCAAGAATCCACATCATGTCAAGGAATCAAAGAATTAATTTCTGGTTACGGGTGAGTGGAGCAATTGCCTGATTGAAGCTGTTGAAAACTACAGAGTCCACTTGTTCTGAGACTTTGTGTTCTGCTGTTCCCTTGTGTGTCTGCAGTATTCAGGGTTTCTCTTCTTTTCTGGTTTGGATCAATACTTTGTAGAATAAAACACTGTGGCACACCACAGTCCAGAGTCTCAGGACAAGTAACTTTATATTGTGCTTGACATTTGCATGCCTACCAATTTCTGCATCTTTCCTGACAAGCCACAAATAATAATTTTATGCAATTTTGTTACATCCAAATTAGAGGTTTAATGTTTGTATATCAGACATTCTCCCACCAAATTCTGAAAGATAATTTCAAAACAAAGCTGCTGATTCTTTTGCAACACTTGGGCTGTCTCTTTCTAATAGAATCATAGACAACTCAGAAGAAAAACTCCATTGTAATGTTAGGTATTTATTTCTTTACAGTCAAAATAAATCCACCTATATATTCCATTGGAATATTACTTCATTGTTACACATGAAGCTGGAAAATCAGTAATATTTCATAAAGTAAACTGAGAATGCAAACAGTTTCTCAGACTGAAGAGGCGAGCATACTTGCTGGACAAATACTAACTTTTCATTATATTTTGTGAAACTATTCAGGCTTCAATTTGATGTATTAGAATAAAGAAACAAAAGAATGAAGTAATGCCTTCCTTTTCAAAGTAAGCACTTCTGATTGTCTTCCTTCTATCCATCATGGTTTCAGAACATTTATTCTCACCCATTTCAAGACTGAGAGATTAATACTTCTCCTCAGGTTTGATATCAGTTTTAGATTTAGCTTTGACAGTCTTGCAGTCAGCTGCCTACTAAGAAATACATGAGGCAAGATGTTCATCAGGATCACGTGACACCAGAAATCCCGAAGTATTGGAGCTGCTGCCCTCACTAATGGAAAGCTAAAAACACCTCCAGCTTCTCAGCTGGAGTATTTCTATTTCTGACCTTGGAGTTGCTGACAAAACACGTTATATGCAAGAGGGCTGGTCAGCATTTTTTTACTCAGAAGCACTGATGTCTACACTGCAGCAGCAGTTTATTAGCAGAAAAGGTTTGAAACTCAAATATTTCTGAGTCTAACTATGTAATATAGTATAACTGACATATAGCAAAATAAACCTACGTTCTGATGTACTGATAGTAAAATAACCAATCTTTTACAGATTGCTGTTTTCTACTTTGCTCCATTTATCACTGACCTATGGCTGATACACATTAAATAACAGCTTATCTACAATTTTACACTAACTTATTTCTATTACCTAAGATATTGGAGCATACTATCAAAATATAAAAAGATAAAATTTGCTTTCGTGTAGCTAAAATTAACTAATAAACTAGAATAGAATTAATTGTTCACTGGGCCAATGTTTTGCCACGTTGATTAGAATGTCAAGAGCTACTTCATGAAGTTCAGTACTTTTCTTGTTGTTGCTACCTATAAAGTTATTCTTTCAGTTTTACACCTCAGATGTTCCACAGTAAATTTCAAAGGCATGACTGTGCTGGTTTTAGCTGAGATAGAGGCATAGCAGTGTGGTGCTAGATTTTGGTCTTGTGACAAAAACAGTGTTCCTCACTTCTACCTTCCAGTTCTCTTCCCCATCCCGCTGGGAAGGAGGGAGGGAACAGCTGTATCGGATTGAGCTGCCTTGTGGGCTCCTTAAGCCCCGACAGTGTTCTAGGAAAAACCCTTTCAGGCTCTCTAGAAAGCATTGCAATGCAGATTGCTGTCATTTCACAGAAACCGACTACTAAGAACTCTGAAAAGAAGGTGAAGCTCCTTGCTCAGCCTTGGATACCGGAAATAATAGCTGGGAAGTATACATCTGCCTAGAATCCCAAGACTGAACAGCAAACTTTCAAAATAAACAGCAAAATCTTCATTGACTGCCAACCGCAAGAATTTCTAAAAATGTCTGAGATATCTGAGGCAACAGAGTTCAGAACAAGAGTTTCTAGATTAAATTAAATGAGGTATCTATCCCTTGACAGTCCTCTTTGTATACCAACTGTTCTTTTCCTCCAGAAAAATCTAAAAAGTCATTTTATAATGACAGGCTTGCAAAATGCAATGAGAGGGATTGAAAAGGAGAAATAGAGGAGGCAGATAATATTTCTCAGAGCCATTGCAAAAACAAAATAAATCACACCATTTTAACTGCATCACTGGTGCAACCAAAGAAGAATAGCTAGAGGCTGCACCAAGAATTTACTATATTCACTTTTTGGTTCACAAGCATAGTTCAAGTAACACTTAATTCTTTACCTCCAGAAACTACGGACCTGAACTGGGCAGAGAGGAGCCCAAGCTCTGCTCTTATATAACAAAGCACAATTACTAACAATTCCTTTCAAATAGAACATGGTACTTTAGGATGGGAAATTTTATTTAAGTCATTGGCAGAGCTAGAATTAAGTTTCATTTTGAGAACTACATGCACTACTGTAATATCAATTTTCTGTAATTTTTTCCCAATCTAATGTGCAATCATAAAACAGCCTTAAAATGTCACAGCTCTGCCACTAATGCCGCA
This sequence comes from Lycocorax pyrrhopterus obiensis, assembly GCA_014706295.1. Lineage (NCBI taxonomy): Eukaryota > Metazoa > Chordata > Aves > Passeriformes > Paradisaeidae > Lycocorax > Lycocorax pyrrhopterus. The sequence continues at coordinate 74,332,802 of JACSVZ010000014.1, read as the reverse complement.
CAATATCATGGTTCCCTGGTACATGAAAAAGTAAACATGAAAGCTGTGAATAAAACAATACTGAAATCATATTTACTGCTACTTCTAAATACACATTTCCCATCTGCCTTACTAATATCTGCTAGGCTATAAATGGTCATGTAGGAAATTAATTCTTTTTCTAATCATAGAAGAAAATTTGGTATGAGAGGAAAAAAAAGGTTTAAATGAACTATCATTCAGCATAGCTCAGATGCAGCTTAGAGCAGTAGCAGTGCTGACTATTCTTTTGAAAGAAACACGATCTCAAGACACACTGAAAGGGTGATGAAATCAAAATATCCTCAGAAGAACATGTCCCAGCATAAGGATCACCTGCCCTTTCAACTTGTGATATCTAATTATTAAAAAGTACATTCTGCATTTTAGTGCTGCTTTTGTCCTCCTTGAACCATATTTTACTTGAAGTCACACCTCAGATATTTTTTCCCTAACAGTCTCAGTGCTGATGGATTTCATATTGGAAAATGTAATTGCTTTTCTGGATTTTACATTCATTTGGTAACAAACCTACTAAAAGGTACCACAATGGGTGAACTGCAGGTAAATGATCCAACACAGCTTTAATCTAATTTATCTGCTAAATCACTTTAATTAGTTTTGGACTGTCAGCTACTACTTCCAGATTTTTAAAACAAAAAGATGAATGAAAACATTTATTTAAAAAAAAAATACTCATATGCACTTTCCTCAAGTCAAATAACTGCCCACAAACTAAAAAAACAAGTAGAGAAAAAACTCATGTCATTAGTATAGCACTTCCATTTTATAACTTGGATGTAAGGCACAAAATAACTTACATCTGTCATTTTGCAAAATGCTCTTTACCTTTATTATCTAATGTCTTGTAGAGTCGGACTGTGAGCAGTCTTATTTAGACTGATTTAAATTCACATTTAGTTTAATGCATGCCTATAAAATTTGAAATTTGCCATTTGGCTTGTTTTTCTACCGTGCTTATTTATGTCAGACACAGTGGTATAAATCCAAAATAAAGAGTCTGTAAAGCAATGTATGATAGTGACTACTAGCACTAAGTGTGGGCAACCATTATTAAAAATATAAATTATCACAAAAATAAGCTTCATCTCTTTTCATATCTTGGACCAGAAGAATGAAAACTTTATGTTTTTTCTTTTATGCACAGCATGTAAATAAAAAATAAATGTTTAAAACCTCATTATATTGTGCATGCTGCTTTGTTTCTGAGCAGCAAATGTTTTGAAAATAGTTTCATGATGATTATAAAGAACAAATTGTGTGAAATAAGCAGAACATTTTCAAAATTATATCCAAATATAAAATGAATTTGTAAATCATGCTGGCATTGCTAAGAGCACACAGTAGTGGTCTTGCTGGGATACCATGTTGGCTCTGTTAGACTTGTTTGAAACTGTAGAAGAGGAACAAGAGAGAAAATCATTACATTAACACAGACTAGTACCTTCCCCACCCACCTAAGTCTTACAAGCTGACATAATTGCTTTTTGATCGATGGGAACTTTCATATATGTTAAGAACTGTGTGGCCTCCTTATTCTCTGGCAATAAATGAATTTATCTGCTACTATGACATACAGCTCTGCCATGGAACAGAAAGCGTGGTGACTAAGCTGAAACTACTGCTGCAGAAATGTATTGCCTGGTCTTCGATTAGATTCTCATATTTACATAAGGAAACATTACAAAACATGTTGATCCTTCTTTGCTTATGTTTATATATCAAGGAGACAAAAAAGCAAAGTCCTGATGGATCAAGAAAAAAAATTAATCTTTTTTTCTCTTCAATTAGAGAAGAAATCCTTCTGTTTTCCTAGGAGCAGTGGGAACCAGCAGGTCATAGATTAAAACTCTCCTAAGAGAAACATCAGAAATGGGATTTCCAAATGGAGAAATATGAAGGAGGGATCTGAGATATCAAAACTCCAGATATGAGGGATCTGAGGTCAGAAATATCAAGCTAGTGAGTCTGTTCTCAAGTGCTGAACCCTCCAGCTAGAATTTGCATATGGGGCAGGAAAACACATGAAGAGACTGTTATAACCATCCCATTAATTTTTGTGGCTAGAAACACCCAAGCTGTAACATAGATGAAACTTGCATATGAGTTGAGCTGAAACCCTGGTGTCAAAACAACAAGTTGTGAAGCCACAGCCTAAACCAGGATTCTTTTTATGACAGGGGCTGAGTGGATGCCACAGAAGACAGAAACATGGCAATACAGAGTGATGCTTCTGAAAAGTTTTCTGCCAGCCTTCAATGATTTGCAGCTCATGGACTTTATGAGACAAAGATTTTGTCTTTGCATTTAATATCTTTTAAGGAACTTTTATCTAATGAATTTATATGTGATGCTCTTTGAACCCATGTGTAATGAGTTGACCCTGGCTGGGTGCCAGACACCCACCAAAGCCTCTCTATCACTCCCCTCTGCAGCTGGGAGACAAAATGTAACAGAGGGTTCATGAGTGGAGAAAAGGACACAGAGAGATCACTCACCAAATACTGTCATGGGCAAAACAGGCTCTAATTAGAGATATTAATTGAACATTAAAAAAAAAATCAGAGCAGGATAATGAGACGTAAAATAAGACTTTAAAAATACCTTCCCAGCTCTAACTCCTCCCCCCCAGTAGCACAGAGAGACAAGGAATGGGGATTATCATCAGTTCATCACAAGATGTTCCTGCCACTGTTCAGGGAGAGGAATCCTTCCCCAGCTCCAATGTGGGGTCCCTCCCACAGGCAACAAACTGTTGCACAGTGGGTCACTATTCCATGGTGTGCAGTCCTTCAAGGATGGGCTGCTGCAGCGTGGGTCCCACATGGGCTCACAAGTCCTACCAGGAAGCCTGCTCCATCATGGGCTCCTCTCTCCGTGGATCTGCGGGTCCCTGCCAGGAGCCTGTTCCAGCACAGGTCTCCCATCAGGTCACAGCCTCCTCTCAGGCATCCACCTGCTCCAGCATGGGTCTCCTCCCCAGGCTGCAGGTGCATCTCTGCACCCCTGTGGCCCTCCATGGGCTGCAGGGGCACGGCTGCCTCACCATGGGCTGCACCATGGGCTGCAGGGGAACCTCAGCTCTGGCACCTGGAGCACCTCCTGGAGCACCTCCTGCCCCTCCTTCTGCACTGACTGACCTTGGTGTCTGCAGAGCTGTTCCTCTCACACGTTCTCACTCGGCTCTTCTCTGGCTGCAATTACATCTGAGCAATAACTTTTTTTCTTCTTAAACATGTTATCAGAGAGGTGTTACCATCATTTCTAATTGGCTCCGACTTGGCCAAGAGCAGGTCTGTCTTGGAGCCAGCTGACATTGGCTCTGCTGGACATGAAGGAAGCTTCTGGCAGCTTCTCACAGAAGCCACCCTTGTAGGCCCCCTGCTACTGAAACCCAGCCATGCAAACCCAGTACATTCCACTCATCACCTCTGTGAATCACATATATAAGAATTATCAGCAAAAATCCACATTCATCACAGGACTTGCACTCACATCAAAAACATTAAGCAAACAAAGCAAGACAAACATTCCACATATAAAAGCAAAATAACGTCATCATAACACAGAATGAAAATGGGCAATTTACACAAAATCCACCCCTTGTCTCTTTGGTGCTGTTACTCAGATGTCATGTCACTAGCACCATGATGTAACTTCTAGTATCTACAGTTTCCTACAAATAAAAAAGTCCCACTGCTTAATTGCACTACATGAAGAATGCAAGCAGAAGAATCCCAAATGATTTCAATTAGGCTGAGGGTTTCATTCTTCTCAGAACACAGTGTCCTTAAAAAGGCAAAACAGCTCAAACCTGTGGGAAAATATGAATTCCATGAAATAGTTCTTTGGAGATTCTTCTAGCAGTTTGGCACTACACTTCAAGACATTAGTTCCAGAACCGATTTTTTTTTTCCTGAAAAACTTCATATTTATCTTCAGAATCTGAAAACTCAAAAAACCTATTATAACTTTCAGCACATTTGCTGAGGATAATGAGAGAAAACAACCAATTCTACTGTTGCCAATTGCAAATCAAAAAAAATCTTGATGACTAAAAAGTATATAGGCATAGCAAAAGATAACAAACTACCATTTCTCATGTCAAAAGAAATAAAAGACAGTGTCATCTGTTATGAAACTGGTTTCTACCAGCATAAATTTACAGTCAGGACTCAAGAAGCCCTGAAACCTCAATTATTTCTTCACGGAGTGTGCATTCTGGGGTCATGGGAGAAATTCCTGGTCAAAACTCTCATGTTCATCCAGACACATCTGTTCTTCTTCTCTCTATCTGTAAATGTAATCTAATTCATGCCCCAATTTATTGCACTTTTATTCTTCTCATCTAATGAAAGAATTGAAGTTTAACTAACTCATCTGAAAAAGAATATCAGAGGACATACACAGAGAGAACAAGAAGAACTTGTTAATTTTAAAATGACAGAAGGAAAATCTTTTTCCAAATGAGCTACAATTTTAGAAATAGTGGAAATGCTGACACTATATTCATGTTCATTTATGAATTAGATATAGTAGCTTAAAATGTTACTGTTCAACTGTTCATTAGTGTGCCCTCAAATAAGATCTAATAATATGAATGGTGATTCCTTTCAGTACATTTCAGTGCACAGTAAAACATGTTAATATAAATCATCTTACAAATGAGAGTATTGCAGAATCAACTTTTATCACCACGGGTTACAGTAATATCCTAAATTAGGAGAAAAATTAGACAGTAGACTTACAGTTTACTAGGTCTTTGAAAAATGTCTAAAAATATGCCCCTTGCTTCATGCACTCAATTTTGTGCTTCCAAAAGCTAAATAAGCATTCAGTCTTTTAGAAAACAGAAAACTTTGGAGATTTCAAATTTTATACAAACCATTAAATAAATATTGCCTCAGGGCAGGCATGTGAAAACCATGGGCTTCTAAAGAGCCAGAACACCCTTCATAGCTTCATTAGCCCCAAGTAAAAATAATGATAATAACCCCTAACACACACTCAGCAGAATCTTCTATGGTTTGTTTCCTGTTCTTACTTAATTAATGCTTTCTGCATTAGATTATATTTTTCATTATTATAATCCAATGGCTATCATTGCTAAACTCAGTTTTTTAAGAGTTCTTACTTTCTCATGCATAAGGTATTTTGGCATGATCCTGATCAGAATTTTTCATACAAAAATAAATAAGTCTCAAATATGATGAGGTTTGCAGTGATTTTATTTCAGATAATCAAAATGGTATTATATTTATGTGAGTGTGGTGTCACATAAAATAACAGGAATAAATTGCAACACTTTTTTTTCAGGATTCTGTGTCTTACAAAGAAATTTCTCACCTTGTGTGAGAAAGTTTCTGTCATAGTTATGGGACAGCTGATGTGGCACTCCAGCCTCTGCAGATATGACATTGAATATTGATTCAGACTGACAACTGAAATTTGGTGTAATAAATTTTGTAACAGACTGATTCTATTTCCTTACCTCTACCTTACACGTAGAGGTGGGCTAGATATTGTATCATGGTACCAGTGGGGCATTATTTTGCATTTACTAAAAATACTAAAAATAAAAGTTTCAGTTGTTCAGCACCTGGTTAAATTAAAAAAAAAAAACCTGAAAATTTTGACCATGTAAAATCTGACTCATGTCCAAAAGATGTTACTAGAATGCTAGAATTTAACTGTAGAGATTTACAGGAAAACAAGAAAATTAACATTCACAGATTAAGTCTGGCTAGACTCAATTGGCTTTTATTCCTCAGAAGTAGTAACCATCATCCACACTTAGAATCATTGAATGGCTGGGGTTGGAAGGGGCCTTTAAAGATCGTCTAATTCATCATTCATCACTTGAGTGAGAATTGTTGAGGGATGTACAGACAGTTGGCATTTCCATGTTGTACATGAGGCAGCTGGGAAGTAGACTGGGCAAGACCACACATTCATGCTTCAGGGAGGCCGAGCTCTGGTTACCACACACTCACAGCACCAGGAGCTGCCCAATCCCAAGCTGCTTATGCACACCAACTAACCACGTAAAATGTGGCACTGGGGACATCACTGTGAGATTGTGAGCTTTCAATGATCCACATAAAAATAAAAAGATTTGGTGGTGCTACCTAATTTCTGATTCAGTGTCAGTACCACAACATAACAACTTGTACTATGAATAATTTTAAACCCATCAGTTAGCTTGGAGGCAGATTTGCCATGTGCTAGAGATAAATGCTTTAAATGTTACTGTCAGTAATTGGCTAGGATGCTAGTATTGATGGAGCACCTGTTAAAAGTGCTCTGCTCATTCAGAGAGAAGAAGCAGGGAGCTCACAGTTTTGCATGAGACTTCAATCCTGAAAAACAGGCTGCCATTGCAAAGGATAAACAAATTTTAAGAATGATTTGTTTCTTAAATATCATCACAATTACTTTTCTCTCCATTTTAAAAAAAAATCCGCTAAGTGCAGCAATTTGATAATGAACAGTGAAGCCCAGATTTCTGTCACATAAGTATATGGCTGTGCCAGAGAAGTAGCAGTTAGGACTGGAATTAGCTGTTCAGCTTGCAGACAGACACTGCCAGAAGCTAGTGAAGGTACACTTAAAACTCCTAATGGATTTTCTTTTCAATTTTTGTTCTTTTTTTGTTCAAGATGTTTGGTCTACTCGCGTGACAGTTGTATTAGGCTGCATTGTGTCAGCAAAATTAACTGGTTACAAACAGATTGCTTCCATTCCCATCAACAGAACAAAACCTGCATTTGTTCCTGAAGAAGGGTATATATTTCTGCACCAGTACTCTCTTCAAATTATTGACAGATCCCCTGAAATGGAACCTAAAACCTAAGTATGCAAGCAGTAGAATCTATGTTGACAAATTCTACTTTTCTGAAGCGTTCATCACTGTAATAAATAAAATGCATTTTACCCCACCAAATAAATAAAAATTGCATTATAAAGCAGAACTGATGATGCAGAACTGATGATATAGAGAACTGAAAACAAGTGGAAATAGAATAATACGGAAAAGCAAGACAGAAACTGGCTCTGTCATTTTGTCATTCTGTTAAAGGACATATTTAATGGATATTTCATATATAGTTACTTTTATCATAGTTACCTTTACCACTTTATAAGTGTTCATTGATAAATCATAGGCAAAATACATAAATAATTAAAAAATATGGCAATTTATATATGAAATATATGCAAGTGACAACAAACACTAAGGTGCCTTACGACAGCCAGTGGGTTTTGAGATGCACTCTGCATGGTAGTATTTTTCTCTTTTTCAAGTGAGAGTCTTTTCTACATATTAACAGCAGCTGGGGATGTTTTTTTTCTGCAAAGTTTTTATGATTAAGTAATGGTAACAGAAAGCACACCACAAAATCAGTTACAACATATTCCATGGTACATCATTTACTGGGAGATAAGAGGCAGTTTCCTCCTTGAGTGGAAATGGTCTGCGGCTGGTGTTCTACTGCAATAAGTTCTTTTAATAAAAACTCTGTCAAAAAAATTATCCAAAAAGTGGCCAAAGCAAAAGTGTACCAAGTTCTACATAATAAATGTGGGGCATTTAGTGAGAGGACATTGAAAAAGATGACTCTATGACATTCCCCAAAGGATCTGAGCAAAAAAATTGCCTATGTCCAAGGTTCATTTGATTGGCCTGGGTCCTAAAATAGTCAGCTACAATTTTTTCAGAATCAGCAAATCCTTCATCTGCATGATGGTATAACCTGATATATCCACATCTTAAACTAGAGATCACTTCATTAGTGATGGATCTGTATTTTATCCTTCAACCATATATTTCCAACTGTTCAGAACATTCTCTAAAATGTTCCTGACATTTTACAGACAGAGTGAAAATTTTCTGCAAACATGCAATATCATAGTCTGTGTTCTTCTTATCCGAAAGCAATTTGGAAATGCTGGTGAGAGGATGGATTCCTTTATGAAGTCACACACAGCTAGCTAACTTTGGCATGTTTATAAGGTGAAATGTCACAGAAACTTTATGAAAAATAGCAGAAGATTCAATTATCAATGTCTATTATTCACTTCCTTAATGGAAGGATTGCCAGTAGTAATGAGATATAAAATAGATGTAAGTTTATGTGGAATCATGAAGTTTTATACAATCAAACACAGTAGTATACTACAGTATACTACATCCAGTTAATGAACATTTTTATTTAAATCCTTTGGAAAGGCTGTCATTTGCTGACAATATGTTGAAAAGGTCCTTCGATAGATGATACATGGCTGAAATAGCAGCTAAATATATTGTTATCAAATCCAGTGACAGGCACAGCTCCTTAGGCAAATAGTTTAGGATATCTGGAATCTGAGATATGCTCGTAATTGATGCTTTTGTGGAGAAAATTACTTTGCAGGTATTGAGGTCTGCCAAAATTGCCTCTGTTATGTTCAGACCTCTCTGGTACTTCTGAAGCATGCACCCTGTCTTGAAATCATGTATTAAGGTTTCAATAAAGTAGGCTGCAGTAGGACTTGAAAGAAGGATTAGGGATACTAAATTACCATTACCTTAAAAAGACTGTATTCTGAAGTTTTATGAAGTATGGGTGGCCTCAATAAGCAGCTGCTCACAAACTAATTAATCTTTATTACTATTTTTCAGAACAAACATAAGATGATTGCACTGCAAATAGTGCTGACATATAGTAGTAGCATACCTTGAGTATGAAAATGTAAAAAAAAGAACTAGAAAAAACCCTCTATTGTGTATGAATAAACATGTGAAGATGTAAGAGTCTCCTACGCCCATAGACGGAAAAATGGCACAACCACTGAAAAGAGAACAGTGATCCACAGGGTTTGAAAGACTTCAGTTTTGTTTGGGCTTTACTATAAATGGAAGACTGGCACTGACCATAAGTCAAAATGTCCCAGCAGCAGTTGCATCACCATGGGATAATCTAAGCCTGCTCTATTTGGCAGCCTGGGCTAGAGCAACAACAAAAGGAAAGGGCAGTGCAACTGGAGGAAGTGCTTTTAGAAGTAAGGTGAGACTTAAGAATCTTGTTATATAAAGTACTTATAAAGCACTTGTAGATTATCCCTTTTTGGTTTTTTGCTATAAGTTAAAAGCTTACATTTTTATCAGAAATGTAAGAGTTGTCCTTTACATGACTGTCAAGCATGTTCACAACAATTTTATCTTTTAATCCTTCTGTACATCTCAAGTCTTTAAAGTGCATCTGAGGAAAAAAAAATCCTTGTTTTCCTCCGTCTTTGCTTCTATTGAGTGTTAGATTAAAGTAATAATGAAAAAAATTCTATTGTTTTTTTGCCTAAGGCTGATGCTGCAGCCTCAACGAAATGACGGCTCATTATAAAATATCCTGGTTTATTATTGTTAGTGTTAAAGGAATCCAAATAATGTCACTGTGAAATATTTGCAGATACTAGCTAAACAAAATCCAATGAAATACAACAATTAACCCTCACATGTGAGTTTACCATTTCAGCATCATGAAAAAATACACAATTGCCAAATAAACCTCTTAAATAAGAATAACCCTCCTTATATAGTGGAAAAGCAGTGTTCCTGCTCAAGTGTTTGCACTCATGAAGAGCAGTCAGGAAACCTGCACCTTCAGCAATGGCCTAACACACTACTGTCTGGATACAACACACTACTCAATACTGTCCAACACAACACACTACTGTCTGGATAACAATCAGAACTCAGTTTTTGGTTTTAGCTTTGACTATAATTCTCCATAGGATGGGTTAAACCCTGTTGAATCTCAGACAATCCATCCTGTCCCTCAGTGCTAAAGGCAACTTCATTTTTATCTGGCTGTGGAGAATCCTTCAGAGTGAGAGGTGGGGAGTGGGCACACAGTGGCCACCTGTAGCTGTCTGCTGGGGCAACTTGGCTCAGTCAGACCCAGGTATTCCCTCTCTGCTCCTGTGACTGACAGGAGCTCTGGACACTGAGGGACAGAGAGCTTTGGGACTCTGTCTGGCTGGGAATGCTGTCCTGACCTGTCCCACCTCCTTCCTGAACTTTATTGCCCAGACATCACCACCACTGCTGCTATTGCTGCCAAGGGCCGGGCTTTTCTGTGAGGAACCTTTACCCTGATCTGCCAGCCTTCCCTCCCAGGCTGTCCCATCTCCCCCACCACGGGCAGAGAGACTGGTCCCTCATTAATGGTACAGACAGGTCTGCACTAGCAGTGTCTCTATGTCTGAGTCCATTTGGTCTCCACGTGTCTGTTCAGTCTCAGACACTTTTATATCCCGATTTACCAGCTGTTTATAGTGCACCCAAGAAAAGGCTACTAGAAAAGGACTTACTGACAATTATAGAGTGATTGCTTATCCTGCACTGATCATATTAAGTTCTAACAAAATTAAGTTCATTGCGAAGTATGTTTTACAGCAAAGCCCATGGCCAGCATGGAATCACTACATGTTCTTTGGAGCAAAACCGGATTCACACTCAGCTGTCTCCATGGTACAAGCCTGAGTGTAGCTGTAATGGACTGCATAGACACATGCTGTATGTAATATTGTCAAATGAATTATTTTTATTTAAGGAATAATAATTTAGAATCATATAAATATTTTCAGTGTTTGAGCCTGGATTTTAAATCTTGATCTGAACTTGTCTCCCATTCTATTTCTATAGTTTTCTGTGCAGTTGTCTCACAATTGTCTTCCCTCAGGTTGTTCAGCAGAAGAGTGGTTTCAATCACTGAAAACTCTGGTCTAAGCCTTAACAATCAAAGTCTAACATCTTCTGGAGTAGTGTTCAGTGTCCTGCACTGTTAAATTTAAATTACATTTACAGTTTCTGTTTCTTCAGATTTGAAAAGAGTATATATAGACAGACAGGTAAATGAATATCTTTACTCCCACTTTTTTGAGTCACATTGTCATGAAAAATAACCCTGTGGTGATTTAAGACTGAGCACCTTCATATTTCCTAAATTCCTTTAGCATCTTAATGCTCTTGTAAAAAATATTTCCTCTTCTTTTGTACACCTCTAGAGTACAAATACAGCTGATGAATCCTTTCTGCCGGTGGCAAACAATGACAAAGGTATCCAATCAGGCAAGCAAGCAAACATGCAAGAGGGTATTAAGACAGTTACTTCAAAAAACTCCTCAGTTTTAAGGATCTTAAAATTGTATTACTTCCCAGAGTAGCAATGCCTGAACACCACAGAATGAGGAAGAGAAGGAAAGAACTGCACTAGCTGCTGTCCCATTTTGGATGGTCACTGAGCCGTTCAGAAAACCGGCTCTGCACAGTGCTGTGTGAAGTCAGAACCACTGAGTTTACAGAGGCTCCAGAACAACTGAGGCTGCAGTTTTGGTGATGCAGTGAAATAGGAAGGGCATAATCTAGGAGATCAATTACCGAATATTCCTACTAGAAGGTAAGACAGTGGCCTGACAGGCATATAATTGACTACAGCAGGCTTGGAGTGCAGTATGGTGAATAAAGTACCTACGTAGATATGCAGAGATATGATGGATACAGAAAAACACAATGTACATTCTTAATTAATTGAAACCTATCTTTTAGAACTGCATGAGCAGTGGGAGTAAAATATATGCAAGCTATCACTCAGTGAGGAGCATATTTTTCATATATTGGAGGAGCAGAAAACATTGGAAGACTCAAACCATTGTTATAAAAAGTGTCTATTCTCTTGAAATCTGGTAAAAATAGCTAACATAAAATGCATCACTAATTATAATTATCATGAGAGTATGAGAAAAAATAACCAGAGCCTGCAGCTGCAACCCCCCTCCCCCCCCCCCCAAAAAAAAAGAATCAAAATTATGCTATTTAATCATGAATCAAATTGAAGGCCCCTGCAGAGCTTTGGTTAAGTCTTTTATAAATCAGGGTAGAAGTCTTTCAGGATTCTGTTTGCATTAGTGAAGACTTAGCCAAATATCACAAATACAATCCTAAGTATAAACGCAGAGGATGTTTAAGCCTGGAAAACTGACTCTGTGAGACTTCACTGCTTTTTTGAAACCACGTTGAGAAATTTGGCAACATTACTTAAAGCTGCTGGTAGGTTTGAGCTAAGAAGAGAAAAAAATCACCAAGTCTCTAGAGCTCGCTTTCACAGTTACACCTTTGCACAGGGGGGCTAGTTCAAGTAACTGCATATGGTCAATATTTATATATAGTCATGCCCAAAAGTGAGTTACCACAGCTTGTGTCGTGTGGTACTGTGCTACCACAGGTTTCTACCGATCATAAGGAAACACACATTTTATAGATGAGCTAATTAGAACTGAAGTATTTTGAAATATATTCTAGACTCCTCTGTTGGGAAAGCTCAGTACACCATTTTACAAGAGCCTACTTCACGTGCAGAGCTTTCTGAGGACAACAAAAGAGCATGCTCAAGAGTGACGCAATTCTTTTAAGGTACATTTTGTCATATTAGAAAGTCCATGTATCTAAGCAAAGTAAGAAAGTATTGCCTGCAACCTAACGCTAGTTTTTGACTAAATATTACCAATCTGGCAGATCAAGCTACCTACTTTTATGACAAATAATACATTTGATCCAAAAGGAAGCACTTGATTTTTGAACTGTTTGAATTAAGAAGTATGTGAAGCTGTCAGAGATTTGATGACAGGATGTTCATGGGGAGACTGTATGGGAATATACGCCTAAAGGTTCATCAGTAATTTGTCACATGCATAAAAATGTCATCACATGGTTTCTGTTACTGTTTGCTACATCAATACAGGTATTTACATCTTGTGTCCAAGAAAGATGCAACTCATATAATTGTTATGTTAAAAAAATGAAATTTCATGCATACTAGGGAAAAGTGATCCAATTGTTTTTTAAATATGCTTTTTCAACCCTTGTTGATTATTAGTTTCCTGAATCCTTCGTACCTTGAAATACAAAGACCTCAAATATTTTTCTTGCTAAATGAGTCTTATTAGGAATATGATTAATATAGGAAAGAAGTTGCAGTACATTGCAAGGTTAGTTTGATCAATTGGTGGAGCAAGCACAGCCTTCTAGCCAATTTTATAGGCTGAAGATAGAGACATTTTTCTTTTAAACTTACAGACTATAGCCTCACTGGATATCAGCCACAAGAGATAAGTCATGTGGGCACTCGCAAAACACCTAATCTTAATTAGTAGAAGAGACACCAACACACATCACACATTTCACTCTATGTTCCCTTGGTTCTAACTGAAAAGCAGTGCAACTCCAAAGCCTGTAAAGACCTCTTGTTTCATATGTAAACAATCTGAAAGATAAATACTTACTTCTAAAAAGCTAGGAAAATGTGATGTCTGGTTAAAAGCTAGTCTTCTCCCATTTTGCTTTTTTTTTCAGAAGATAAAGTTTCCTTCCTGTCAGGATGCATAGCACTGCACCTCAAATAAAAGTGTAATTAAAAGGACAGTGGCAGTAGTGACAACTTAGCTACTTACTCAGCTGTCAAGTTTTACTTTACTATCTTCAAACTGCTGTACTTACAAAATTGCTGGAAAAACTGCATTACTTTACCTGCTAGTGAATAATGTTTGCAGTGTTTTAGTTGTCCCATGCTCATGCATCTTTTTTCGCCTGGCACTCTGGTTAAAATAAAGCTCTCCTATATGGTTTTCCAATGCAACTTTCCATTTTTACTAGTCTTTTTAAAGGGCATGCTCTCTCAGGTAATGGATTTAAGTGATTTACTTAGTGTTAGACCAGGGGGGAAGAAATCCCTGTGTCCCCCAGAGCAGCCACACTTTTAATCAAATATAACTCATAAATCACACTTACAATTCTCAGAGCTCAATCAATAAGATACTTTATAGTCTGTAAAAAAATTATCTGGAAAGTAGTTGAAGTACATGAAGAATGTTACTGAGGAACCACACACATCTAGGCTCTGCACACTGTCCGTCTTTAGGGACTAAACTGCCAATTTTAACAATGACTGATTTGTCCCAAAACTCTAATGCATTTACAAATAATGCATAGCTGGCTGATAATGAAGCATTCTAGGAGGCCATCATCAATAGTACCAAAGCACAGTAAGTTTCCTGTTCCACTTTACCCTAGTTTGGTGACTATTATAAATACTTTTCTCATCAAACTTTACCTAAAGACTTTTGTTCTCTTGGGCAGAAGTTTTCATGGCTTCTCTCTGAAGCAATCTCTAAGTAAATTACAGAATACCAAGGACTTCTCAGTGCTAATTCAGTTACATGTCTTCCTGAAGTTTAATTTGCATATTTAATACAGCAAATTCTTCATCAAGTGTTTAATTTGTATACATAATACTGAACAGTCTCCTGTAGCAAAAATTACCCTATTACACAGTACTTCATCTAGGACTGATACATAAGTCAAAAGCAAGATCTGTAAATTACTGCTCAGATGCTGCATAACTTCAATTATATAGTAGATAACTTTCTCATAATTTCTGGAGCACGCATTAGAAAATAAGAAATTAATCACCTCATTTTAGATACTTCAAAATGTGTTGCCTATTTGTGTATTCCATGAATGACTCAAACATACTGTGTATATTTTGTATGAAGATTTATTTGAACTTTTTTTCATGCAAAAGGCACCACAGAATTCTTGTACTCTATGCTGAGAGAAAAAATAACAGCAAAATATTATCTCAACCTCTTGAAGATCTAATGACAGCAACGTTCATGAAATATAAACAGATGCCTGCAGCTGTTGTATCAATATTCAAATTGAACACATACTCCAGTGATACCAGGGAGTGCTAAGTGACTTCTAAGTGATAGACTACTCAATAGCAAGTTTTCATTCATATGAAAATGATCTTATCAGACTGAGTTCAGACAACTTTGCCTTTCATTCCTTTTTGAGACATCTGCAGAAAGTACGTGCAAATATCTGGATGATTTCAGGTTTTAAAACCAGAAGACTAGAACACAACACAGTATGTGAGAGCTGTTACCAGCTCTTACAACACAGAAAGCAAAAAAATTAGGAAATAATACTGATACATTAAGACTTTGCATCAGAATGTATTTCCATTATTACTTTCAACAACTTAGATGGAAATTTCTTGTAAAGATAAATGACAAGAAAAGTGCAATCACAGCTCAGAAATCTATTTTCTTGCCAAATTGCAAGTGACTTTTGGGGTTAGGTCTATGAGGGATCATGTTGTCACTCATTTAAGACAGTTCTATTGGCTAAAAATGTTAATTAAGTTCCTAGCTGTGACTGGGTCTTTAATAGCTTTAAATACTTATCCATTTGAATCAAAACTGCCAATAATTTTACTTTGACAGAGGAGGGGAGAAAGTTTTTTGACACAAATAATGAAGCTGGAAACAGCCAAACAATCTTTGACCAAATTTAATGCCAAATTGCTCTCTATCAGTTTTAATAAACTCTCTATGATGGAAGGTACCAAAGTCTCACTGGAATCAGAAACCTACTTGAGGTATCTCCATAAATAATGTGAAAAGTATCCCTTATACTGCAGATCCTATGGCTTTCTGATGGAGACAAGTGAACCTGTTTGTGATGTTTTTAAAAGGTTGTCTATTTATAGAGCTTCTTTGTTTTGTGGTCAGAGGTTCGAGTGGAATAGCAGAATGCTGAGGAGGGGAGCTGAATGGATTTGAACTCCAGAAAACAACTGTTTGAATCCTGCATGACATCCATGTTTTAGGAACTAATCAGAGCCTAAATATATATACACCTAAGGCTATGTCCAAGTATTTAAAACATATGTTGTCATACGGAGCCTTTGATTTTCCACTGATGGTATGAGGGGAGTATGACTGCTAAAGTTTTCTACTATGGTTTTCGGCAGACCTGATGGGTGAGTCAAGGAAAACACGATCTGGTTTGGGGTGGTCAACTTCCAGACAAATCCTCTACTCATCCTCATGGAGAATATGGCATATAATAAAATTACTGTATTTATTTATATACTATCATAATCAGAGTCCTCTGGCATGTAGTCATATATGAAAATGTTGACATTAATACATTTCTGGTATTCAGCATTTGGTACCAGCAACTGGATGGACATACAGAGACCTGTCTGCATGATCTTGTGCAGAAAAATACTGAGTAATTCACTTTCGTTTCAAACTTGGCAGGGCATGAATCAGATCTGATCTACAAGGCATGATACTGCACTAATGCACACAGATGGTAGTCATTTTCCCAAATGTGTGAATTCCTATGCTAATAAAATCACATTATTTATGATTTCTTCACACACTGCTTCAAGACGAAGTCAGAGCATGACCATCTGTCACTGATCATGCATAGAATGGAGCAATCATGCAGCATCTGGTCAAAGTACCATTCAAAAGGCTAATAAGGAAACATAATCTGGAATATGATATGATAAAAGTTATCTTGTCATGCAACAGACATATATTATAGCAAGTTAACTAATGCTTATACTATGGGATTTGGATTTTCTTTCATTGTAAGAGTCTGAAATCTGTACCAAATGAGATAAATTCTGAATTTAGATTTTTCTCCAGAGAAATGACATATCAGAGCTTCTACAGGTTTCTTAACATGTCGAATACATGCGGTGTATCCAGCTTGCAAGATGATGTTTTCTCTTGCGTCAGCCAATCACCATGGAAAGGTGCACCAAGATAAAGATTTTTAAAAATTATTTGTGAAAATGATTCCATTGAAACTGAAAGAATCCATTGAAACTGAAAGAAAGTGCGTTTATGTAATTACTGGACTGACAAGCATATTTTCTATTAATAACAAATAGGATTTGTTGCCAAGAAGAAATTATGGATCCTTGATGTGTATGGAGAGTGCTGATATAGAAAAATGTATATTTAAAACTGTTCAGTGCAAATGAATCCTAAAGTTACTTTTTCACATTAATGTATTAAATTTTAAAATCCTTGAGGGAAGAAATTTTCTTCTGGGAAAAGAAAGTAGGAAAAAAAAGTCACTGATGACATACACATGCCTGTTCCAGAGAAACAAAATTAAAAGCTTGTATTCTGTGAAAATATATGATGAATCAGATCCTCTGCAGCTGCTCTTAGACCCTGGGCAGTGGATTTAAAACTGGTGATCAGAAGTATCTGTATCCATAACCTAATGTTTCTATTGACAAGCATCCTCATGAGAATGAGTTTGCTGACTGTTAAGGATGATTGGTTCAGACTATGAGAATACTGACTCCCTCTGGGTGATCTGCTAATCCTTTGCAGAAAAAAAGGGTTTGGAGTTAACCTTGGTGGAATGTGATTGCTGTCAAACATGTTTCATTTAATGTGTGAGACCTGACAGATTACACCACCTGCCAATTCACTGAGCTTCCTGTTCTTTAGAATATTGTATCAACTTTCAAAGGCAGCTGATCTGAATTATCAGACATCCAATGATTAGGAAAGGATGTAAATAAGGACCTCCTTGAGACAACCCTAGAAATTTTAAACGCCATTTAGATAAAGAATGGACAAGTGAATTACCAATTAACAAGCAGAATCACATCATCATGATCCCCCTCCCCCCAAAAAACCAGCCCAACAAAAAAAAATATAGAAGAAAGTTCAGCAAGAATTGCAGTGAGGGAACAGAATTCCAAGGTCATAGAGTAAATCTCAGACTAATTCAAGAATATAGGTGAACTTGATTTTTAGTCTCCTATGCTATTAAAAAGTACAGTTTCTGTGTAACACACTGAATTTTTCAGACTACAGTAGAAAAAAAAATGCATCCGTAACTGGAAAATCAGTTTCTTACACAGCATGCATTGAACTGCTTCCAGTTCATACTCTGCCTAAACTACTCCTAGGGATAGGTTTGTGTCCTATGAAACGACTGTAGGTTTATTTGGAGGTAGAGGCAAGGATGGTCTTTTCACTTCTTTGTCTGATTGTTCTTTCTTTCTTTCCTCAAATACACTCTGTGTTGACTGAGAAACAATTGCGTTCTTTGATTTGTGACAGTTCATTTTACCTTTCTTTCAGTATATTTGGCTTTGTTATTTCTTCCCTTACACTGAACGTTGTCAGTGCAAGTACCTCTTCTGCTGTTAATATCAAACAATTGAATAGTTTGCTTCAGGAAACTGATTCTGCAATGCTACGGGAGATCATCTATCTCCAAAACTTATCTCTTTCAAGTCAGACTCTTTCTCTGTATAATCCAATTTAGTGAGGGTATCTTTCTTTACTACCTTTGATTCAGCTTTATAATCCACTATGTATAGCCAGAGAAAACTATTTCTGCGGTCTCTGAGTGATTCAGTTCATCTCAGAATATATGTACTCTTCTTCCTTAAATCCTTTTCTCCTTTCCTTTGTCCTTATTGCAGCTCTGTTCTGAAATGTGCAGAGCATCAAGTTACGTTGGGTGGTGGATTCTATTCTCTGCTGTATCATGCGTGTGATGGTCCAGCGGTCACAAAAACAAGGAAACTAAGCAACAAGCTCCTGCAGTTTTCCAGAGAAGGGCTTAAGGAACCATCAGAACAACAAAAATACAGGCCATAGGTTTTATGGTCAAAGAGAGAATGAATAAACACAGTGACTCCTAGTGTCAAATTGTAACACAAGTATTTGGATATACTTTCTGAAATAATCTGTCTGGTAGCAGTGACAGTATTCCGCTTTTTATTCAAATTCTCCAATTATTTCCTGGCATTGTCTCTCTAGGTGGTGCACGTGTTAACAAAATTTCAACCCCAAATTTTCCTGGAATTTTCCATTTCACCTTTATTGTGTTATATTAATTTTGAAGATCACAATGGCTGCTAATTAAATAGAGCCCCTTTCTTGCTATGATATGATATTGGCTTTTGTAAGCCAATTCTCTGAGTGATCAGACATCCCAGGATTAGAAAAGGAAGTAAATAGGACCTCACTATACTATATAGTGAAGTATTGACTGGAAATCTCACTGGTTTTTTTCTACATATGTAGTCCAAACCCATTTTTTTCCCCAAATAAAGAAAGAAAATCCATAGTTCAGTCTTCATTCAGTGATGATGATAGGGAAACATTCAAGTACTTTTAAGAAAAAAGTCTAAGTAGGACTTGGACTAAATATTACTGGTTCTGAAATTGCATCCAGATTTGTACCAAGAAATACTACCAAGAGATAACTGAATTCAGGTTTTGTTTAGTAAGTATTATCTAATTTTCAAAGTTGTTTTCATTATCAATTATAAATAACCACAGATAAAACAAATTATGTGTAGATAGAACATAAAAGCAAGGAGAATATTGAAGGAGTATTTAAAGTGAAAGCATTTTATCTGCTAAGCATTCAGTAACACATCATTAGTAAAGAATCTCACTTTCACTTCTTGTCTCACCTACATTCCCTATTAAATGGGGTACACAACCATTCTACTGACCTGACCTCCCCACCACAGGGGCCTGAACCTGAACCTGTAGCCACAACCAGTGAACACCTTTACCACAGAATGCATCTTCTGCCGACTCATGCGAAACGAGCAGGTTAGTTCAGACAAATGCTGGTCTAGGTGGGTGCTGCACGGCTCAGACTGCCTCTGAAAGCAGTGTGGCAGCTGGTACACAACATACTCACATAAGCTTTGCTGCATCTGTGAAATTAACTTGATTAACTTTTAACTATTTAATTAAACTGGTCTGGATTGGAAATCAGAAATGTTTTCTGCATAGCTGGATTGGAAGAAGAGTGATGCAAGTTTGTAACAGTGGCCAGGCACCAGGAAGAAGACTTCCACCTAAGTGGAAGAGTGTACGCACGTAAGAGTGACTCAGCCCTAGTACCTAGAGTAGTGTGTCTGGTTCTGGGCTCGTCAGTACAAGAAAGACAAGGAGCTACTGGAAAGGATCCAGCAGAGATTAACTGGGGTCTGGAGCATCTCTCTCATGAGGAGAGACTGCAAGAGCTGGGCCTGTTTAGTCCAGAGAAGAAAAGACGTAGAGGGGATCCCATTAATGCAAATAAATATCTCAAATGCAGGTGTCAGGAGAACGGTGCCAGGCTCTTTTCAGGGGCCCCCAGTGACAGGATGAGAAGCAGTGGCCATAAACTAAAACACAGGAAGTTTCATCTCAACTTAAGGAAGAACTTCTTTACATTGAGTGTTGCAGAGCACTGGAACAGGCTGCCCATGGAGCTCATGGGGTCTCCTTCTCTGGAGATATTCAAAACCCACCTGAGTATGTTCCAGTGTCACCTGCTCCAGGTGACCCTGTCTTGGAAGGGAGGTTGGAGTGAATGATCTCCAGAGGTTCCTTCAAACCCTAACGGTTCTATAATTCTGTGACTAACAAATTGTCAAATACAAGATGATAAAAATGTCCTTTTCTTTATACTGGGGTTCGAAAAAAAGGAGATGCTGAGTCAGCCTCTTTTATTTCTGTTCACATGGCCCTGGGGGGGTTGGCAAGTCCAAAAGGACTGTAACAGCTACCACAAAAAAAGAGAGAATAAACAAACAACAAATGGTGGCAGGAAAAGATACAAAACTATTATGAAATATAGAGATTTTTGTGTTTTATACACATATATACAATAGCATATAAATAGTTTACTGCTATTTGGGAGAACAAAGCCATAAAATAAATAAGGAGATAATGCAGTATTATGTGGTCTGTAACGCAACATTAAGGAAGAAAAGAAGAAACAGCATTGGTCAGGGTCAGTGAGAACTGACATTTCTGGTTTTAACAGTCTACCTTTAGTGACATTTCACAGTATTGTCATATATGCTTTTGGCATTTTTCTCCCTCACTTTTTGTTTTTTAATAGGCAGACATTAATTATAACATTTTTTAGAGGCTCATGAATCAAATGTTTAGAGGAAAGACACTTTTTGTTAGGGAAGCACCTTTTAAAGCAGAAAATGAAAATAGCCATGCTATGAGCAAAAAATTGTGGCATAGATAAATGAAGATCTTGCCAGAACTTATAAAAACCCTAATGTCATGCAGAGTGACTAAGCCTTATTGATTATCACAAGTAAGCTTCATCACTACTCATAGAGTCCTGTATGTTTTTGGCAAGTTGTTCATGTGAAAAATAAGCTACAGCAATATAATAGCATAGTACTAATCTACTGCTTCTGAAACTGTAACAATGCAGCAGGATTTCAAAGTGCTACTACTGGAGCCAGAAGAAAGAATGAAGAATGTTGTGGTTATGGAAATGCAGCAAACCGGTGATGCATTTTCACAGGTAACAGAAAATGCAAACACATGCAGGGGTTGGTAAGGTTATATTTGAAATGTCATTTTAGTGCAACAAAGTAGCAGGCATTTCCTGCACTGATATAGGATGATTAACACTGCAAGCTGAAAGAGTTTGTGCAAATGGCAAATATAAAACATTGATTTCCTTCCTCAGAGAGTTCTGAGCTTTTTCTAGCTTTCCTGTGTCCAAGAATTTTTTCTTTATCCTTTTAAGAGAACTTCAGCTGGATTAAGTATAATGCTGCTATTTTTCTTTATAACGGCTCATTTTATTTACCTTTTCTAGATTCGTATTTAAAAAATATTTTCATTGTTCAGCTGCCCTATCACATGACCTCACAAATCTGTCCTGCCTGCTGTTAAGTAACACAGTAGTAATTCCTTTATCCTGTTCCCCCCTCCTTTTCTTAAATGTTATCAACATTTTAGCATATCTAACTGGGACCAAAGGCTTAATAACCTTTTTAATGGACCTAAAATCCTAAACAAAGCAAAACAAACAAACAAAATAAAATGGGGGTGACCCTTGAAACAGACATATTTTGAGCCAATATTTTGGATCAAAATGTTCAGTTCTGACAGAATTTATTCTTACTGTTCATTTTAAATCTTTTGCCTCCCCAGCATCTCCAGATAAATTTTAGACCCTCAAGCATCAGCAGCTGGATTATTCATGGGAATGTTCAGGCTTTAAATCTGGGCTGACATTCTTTCCTTTATTCTCAGTTGCACTCAGGTTCATCTCCAGAAATGTCAAAAAATGGGAGATTGATTCTGATCATCTAGAAATGAATTTCATATTCTCAATTCCTCTCTTGAGTCTCTCTGAATTCAACTTTAAAGAAGAAATTTATGCAGCCTGCTGGATTTCAAAGAACAATGAATGAAAGATCCCTTTGTACTCGATTTTAATGAGTGGAAGTTCTTGATTTTCTGCACCTCTTCTGTGCATTAATATTTTTATGAGTGATTTAAAATGCTTTTATATCAAGAGCACAATTAATATAATAGGAGTTTCTGTAGAACTCCTATATGAGAATCTCTGAACAGAGAGGGCTGTGTAGTGATTCTACAATGCTCTTAGCTAGACATTCAAGGAAGTACACATGTATTTAGTAAGATACTCCCATCTTATGGGTTTTTTTCCTATTACAACAACAACTCCATAATTTAAACCCTGGACAAACCTGTAGTGATAAGCCTTTTTAATTTTGCAACTGTGCTGCATAAAACCCAAAACCCAGTAGCATACTCCCTTTTACAGGAGAAAATGCATGGGAAGACACAGGTGTACCACAGGAACTGGGCTTCTGCTGTCAAACTCTAAAAGAAACTTAAAAAGCTTGTGGCTGTACTTTACCACATCATATATATTTTACTCATATAAATCTTTGATTGATTTATGCTCTTTAATTTGCTGGCATTCACCAGTTGCTGAAACCAATTGTACATAAGAATAAAAAGAAACAGCCATTAATTTATAATTATTTCCATAAGATTGTATTCAGAATAATGCCACGTGTTGGAAAACAGCTTTGGAAGTCAGTCAGATGAATCTATAGTTTTCCATTTTGGTTGGTAGAAGCTAATAGGATCCTTGACTTTTTTTTCTTGGGTTTATTTTTCATATTTGCATATTTTCTGTAGTATTTGATATCAAAATGTCTTTTATTATATAATTATAATACAGTAGTTTTATTTTTGCCTTATATAGGGCTAAAGAATCCATTAAAGAAAATTCTTGATACTGGGAAATACAATTCACACAGGAAAATTGTTTTCATTTTTGGGAGTCATTGTCTGAAGTACAAATCTAACAGTGTCTGTTTGGACAGTGTCTCAATTCTTTGCTATGTTTCATGACGTATTTAGTATTTTCAGTAATCAACTAAAACACATGGAGACTCTACATGCTCACAAGCTCTTGAACCTCTCCATCTTCTTCACAGAACTGATTTACATCCATTTTGAATTTAAGTATATAAGTATATTGTGCTACTAGAAAATTCACCTTCTGAATCCTAGATTTCCTGGGTTGCTAAAATGCTAGATAGCTAAAATGTTTTTGCTGTATAATTACTTGCTATTTTATCACCACAAACTGCTATTACAAAATTATAAAGAAACTACAATGGTGGAAAGAAAAACCGGCTTTTTATATTACAAAAAAGGAGTGACTTCCTCAGAGGGAAGTTGGAGGCTTGAGGGGACTCACAACAGTAACTTCCTAACACCTACATAATAACTTTTCCTCCTCTTTAAACACCAGCAGTTTAAGATTTTATGTAAATGCAAGCACCAGTGTTCCATGAAGATGCATGAAAAGGAATGTGTCAAGCATCCTTAAATAGAAATAATGTGGGGTTTCATGCTTAAATCAGAAATTTATGCTTAGGCCAGGAAACAGCAAAGCCATTTTCCATGTAGCCATGTTATGTAAGTAGCTACCATCCTTCCAAAATGGCCACTGGCCTTAGGAAGTGACATGAAAGGATCGGCCAGGTGACATGGTCCTGAGCAGGACATTTTACTGAGGTCCCTGGAGAGTCCTGATGTTCACTCTCTCAGCTAGCTGAAAGTTCCTGAGTGTGGTCTGGGAGCAGACGCAGAGCTGCTCACCTTGTATGTAGGAATGAAAAAAAACCCGCTGTTTTTAATCACAGCACTCTTGAAATCAAAATGTCAAGGCTGTAAAACGTGCTGTTATCCTAACTCAGTAACACAGATGATTTCTAACCAACGACTAAATCGACTGTGCTGTAAAAGCACACACAGTCTTCTATGTCTCTTTCTTAGAGGCTACACAGCAAAGCTCAAAAACATTATTTAATACCTCACCTGCGTTATTACATGGTATCTCCTGGGGAAGAACTCAAGTGATTCAAGCTCAGAAAACAAGCATTGCCATACTGCCAGGGGAGACACAACATTTTTGCAGATGACTTGATTATCAGCAAGCTAGCACAACAGAACAAATGGCTGCAATTCAGGAGATACTGGAAGAAGATTTTTCCAGAAAATGCCATAAATGGAGAAGTAAAGAAAAAAGTAAGTATTTGTCACTTATGCAACAATGATCACCTTCAAATGAAAAATGACTCAAAGGACTGGGACATTAGCAGCCTAATATGTTGCAAGCTCTAGAAAGAATCAACTTTATACTAACATTTTCAAGTGGAAAATGAAGGGAAGAAAGCTTGTTCCCTGCAAATTTTAAACTCACCATTATTTCATTTTCTGCTATCTGTTCTTGCCCGGAATAGAGTTTGTTATAAAATTGTTACAATTCTCCTAAGAGAGAAGAAAACATTCATTCACATTAAAGTAATAGTGATTCAAAAGCCAAATGCTATAAATGGCAAAATTTCATAGGTCTGGTCTATTTGATGAGGAGATGAAGACTTTTCTACTGCTTTTGTCAACTGTTTTTTCCAGAAATGCTCATTCATGCAAGTCCTCATAGCGAACTGCTACAGCTATCTCAGTTTTAATAAAATCCAAATAAAAATAAACAACTTTAAACAACACTTACAACTAATACTTCTTATTCTAAATGGCTCATGACTGGATGTGAATGGATGTGAACAAAAGACAGAAGATGTACTAGCAAACTGACAACTCTATAAAAATTTTCTCTAATTATTAACTTTTTTCACTGCAATCTCTCAAAGCAGCTTATGCCCAACAGGCTCCATAATCTATTTCACGGAACAGACTTGTGAAATATATATTACATCTCTGTTAAATAAGAGAACCCTATAGCTCTCCAGTATAGCA
Organism: Lycocorax pyrrhopterus obiensis; assembly: GCA_014706295.1. NCBI lineage: Eukaryota > Metazoa > Chordata > Aves > Passeriformes > Paradisaeidae > Lycocorax > Lycocorax pyrrhopterus. The sequence goes on along the minus strand of JACSVZ010000014.1, from coordinate 74,307,764 downwards.
TATAGCTCTGTATTATATGCTATAGCAGTAGACCCTATAGCTGTTCTGGAGCTCATTGGTTGTGGGTAGATGGCAGCTGCAATCATAAATAACTATACAGACACCAGGACGGCAGTTTTTAGGAGTTGGTTGGTGCTTTGAAGAGCTCTTTCCACATCTCAACAAACTCTCTTTCTTGTTATCCTCTCTCTAGCTATAATTGAGGTGCATCTTAAACTCCCATTTAATCACATATTTAGTCTTAACAATCATAGAAAACTGTCACATCCCTTTACAATTTTATTAAGACCTCTGGAGGGATTTGAGATGTAGGCTGATTTTCAGTGATAAGCTTACATGGGTGACAAAACAAGTAACAGAACGGAGGCATCCTAATTCAGCACCTGACATAGTAGAATACCTGCCTCCGGAACATAAATCACACGAATCACACAGATTCCTTAAACTCTTAAAATTAAATACATGAAAAGCTTACATGCTCCACTGAGTCTGGGACATAATATCTAAATTAGATGACAATGAAATATTAGGTTGTATGAAAACTCATACTGACACTTGTTTTTGAAATGACAAAATTCTACACAACTGTTCAGGAGAGCAGAAGAAGGATTAGTTTTGTTTCACCTCTTCCTTGTGAACTCAGCTTCTTTTCCCTCAAAATCCTGTTTTCCTTTGATTTCAAAAACACTTCAGCGAGTTAACCCACATTAAAATAAAACTGATAGAACAAGATGCCATTGGATTGGAGGTATTTTAGACATCTTGAAAAAGTCTCCATAATTTTGTGAACTAAGAAGGAAAAAAGCAAGGATCATATGCTAAGTCCAGGTGATTGTGCAGCTAATATGATTACTCACAGACACTGGGTATTATGAAGTGTTAACAAGTTAAACCTTCACAAGGTTTGTCTTGTCTGATATCAAAGTGCAAAATTATATCCGCAAGTGAAAGTGCAGAGAAGAAATTTAATTTATATAATTCCCTTTTTCATTGCTCATCCAAATAATATTTCTGTTGAATTTTATTGAATGGAATAAATTGTGAGAATGGCAAGCTATTTCCTATGAAAATTGCTATAATCTCAACTAGAGTATCAAATCCAGCATACAAACTTAACTTCTGGCTAAATCCTTGATTGTTCTTAACTAGCTTACAGTGTTCTTAATCTTCAAACCCATCCCCTAAAAAAAAAAATTAAGTCTGAAGGGAAAACTTACTTCTTTTTTTCAAATCTAGCCCAAAAACTAGAGAGTTCATTCGAAAGTTTTACATACACAAATACAAATTGTGGGACATCAATAAGTATCTCATGAGTCTAGACATAAGCTGTGGTTAATGACATCAAATTAATGACTGAGGTAATTTACAGCTATCTCTAAACACATTATTTTTTCCTGCTCACAGAGTTCTACAAGGTATGAATAATTTCGAAGGAGGACAAAATGAGTGAAAGAACTCTTGAACCCTGGAAATCCAGAGGCTTTGGGGTAACCACATCCCATTTTTTGTTTCTGGGTACCTCAACCTGAAACTTGAATGTGGTGATGAAAGTGCAATTGTTCTTCCTCAACCTCTTTATATCATTTTCACTGTCTCACTTTTCTTTTTGATGGAAAATGTCACAGACTTGTTTTAAATCATACATACACAGTATAAATGTTATTAAGCAGATAAATAGTTCTACTGGAGACATGAGATTGTTCTAAATATGGCTGAAATAACAGAAATTGGACCAACTACATTTCTTTTCAAAGCCAAATACATAAAGACAAACCCCCCCAGACTTGTCTGAGATGAATGATGGTAGTCAATGGCGTAAGTTAGAAATGTTAAGTTGGGAACAATGTCTAGAAAAGTGTCTATAAAAGAAACTTCTGATGTTCAGGGTGATATTATCAAGTATTGCTCAACAAATCAGGAATTCAACAAGTGTATCCTGCGGAACAAATGTAGCAAGGTCCATTTAGTGTAACTGTTCCAACCTAAATGCCTGCAACAGCTTTCCATTTTACTGCTATTTTTGCAGCTTTGTCAAAGGAGTTGACCTTTAAGTAATGTACAGAATATACACAGGCAACATATCAAATTAAACAGATTTCCTGGTTTTAACACATGACATTTAAATACTCTTTTTATTGAACAATTTATAAAATTTTTACGGAATACTAAAAATTTTGGACACTTTAAAAATGTTAATCTTATAATTAACAGTCAAGGACATACTCTCTTCGCACATGCAAGACACTGATATTCCAAACCTATCGCTCTGAACTTTCCAGTAATACACCATCTGCTTTCATGCTAAAGCAGAACCATTGCATTTTTTTCCACTCACGTGAGAAATTCACAATGAAGCAGACAACACAGCTTAGCTAATAAAGAAAGAATGTTACATTTCATGTTAAGGTCAAAAAGCTTATTTATACAGAAAGGCAAAAGAAAAATGGGCAGTGCTGAGTACGCTATCTTCATAGTATTCACTGTCTGTAAAATCCTCCCTTTCTATTGTATGAAAGCAGTCATGCAGCACTCACCACTGAGTAATGAAGATTAACTTTCTGTGACAAACAGATTTTCTATGCTGCATTTTAATACAGTTTTTAAAATACATCTTGTACTAACCTCTAATTTCCAATTAACTTTGGTAATTTGTAGTTTAAAAAAAATGAAAAAGGGAAATACTGAAAGCAGTATTAAAGGGAACTGAGGCCTCAGATTGTTGCCCTTCCATGCTTTATAGCAAATCCTCACTTTGACACTTTTGGTATATAACCAGTGTTGATAACTTCAGTTTGCATTTGGCTAACACATTCATTTGAATGCATACATTTCTATTTCTGTGGAAAAATGGAGAGACTTCCACTTTCCAAAACTGTCATTTAGAGATATTTCAAAGGTATCTCTTTAGAGTAAGTACACTGTGTATTTAGATAAACTGGTTCGGTCTAATATAGCCATAAGGACAATTATGACTTGAGCGTATTTCTTGTAAGGGCAGAACAACTGCTGGAGTTTACTAGTCAAGGAACAATTGAATAAAAACATGAAATTGCATTTAATAACACTCATCAAGTTAAAACACATAACGGATAATGACATCAGTTGCTTTCACTCTAAAAGGTGTTCTTACACACTGCAACAAAAATAGTTGTTACTAATAAACTAAGTGTATCTTACTGTAGTTATTAAATTAGCAAATACACCCATTCTAGTGAAGCCAAGATATCCACAGAGGGTTTGTATGTAAGACTCTGTGTACCCCAGCTGGACTTTTAATATGCCAAGTAAGTATGTATGACGGGTTTCTTGCAGAAATTTAGTTAATGGTAGGTATAAAGCAGATCACAAAGATGATTAATGAAAATATATTGCTGAAATGTACAGGTATACATAATAGCATGTCTAAAACAGATCACAGCTACCTTTAAGGAGTCAAGAGAAAGTTTCCTTGACTGGAACACAGTTTCTGGACTGCATGCATGATAATTTACCTTCTCCATTGGAAGGTCTATAGTAAATAATTATAAAATTATTGCAAATGCTCTTATCTCCTGTAATTATAAGCTCTCTCCAGATTTCTTGAAGAACTGGTCTTTGAATATCAAAGGTTTATAATGATAGTTCAGTTGGGCAATTTCTGGTTTCATTAGACCAAGTTATCAATCTCATTGAAAATTTAGGATTAAATAAAATCACTCTATGCTGCCTTTACTCTTCAGCTACTAAATACAGGATACATCAGGTCATTTTCTGATCTATATAAAGGTACAATGTGACAGCATGAGCTCTGGGATGTAGCTCCCCCAGCGAGCTTCCAGCTGATAAGCATGTCAGATACTGCAGCCCTGGCTGACCCAGGAGCACCAGCAAAAAGGAGGAGGCTGTTCCCTGTATTGAACCCTATATTGGGTTTTAGAGGGTAAAAGCAGAGCTCTGTGAAAAGAGAACTTAATTCACCTTCTCCACACAAAAAGAAAAAGAAAAGAAATGTTATTCTTCCAGAGCTAGAACTATTAGAGATCCTATGTGGAAATATTAATTGCTGTTAATATCTCAACATCATGTAAGCTGCAGGAAAGTAAAAGGCATCTCTTCCACTTTTAGGAAAAAAAAAATAGATATCTCATGGAAACTGGGTGTTTGACCATTAAAAGGATGATATGATTATACAGCTGAGGTTATGTTCTCCAAAGGAGCTACTTGTTTCAGGGTTTCTTTAAAGCTTCTATTCTGTTTTATTGCATGGAATGGTTGCTGGTGTATCTCATGTAGGGAGCTTCAGTCCTAACCATCAGAGATTTGGTTACAACTGCAACTTAGTGCAAGAGTCCCCTGCTTTTAATTTGCTCTTCAGGTAGTCATAATTCAGTCATATTTTCACACATGATTTTTGAAACAAAATCACAGAAAGAGAAAGAGAAGGGGACGCCTTCATTTACACAACTAAGATAAACTTCCTTGGAAGACAAACTTCCTTGGAAGTGTAGCTGGAGGTCAACTCATTCCACTCTATGAACTCTGCTGCCCTGCACTCATTAAGCTTCAGAGGAGAAAATGCTTTAGAATTCTGTATTTTTGAATGAGCAACATAAAAATAGCTTTTTCAGTCAATGAAACAGAAGGTACTTCCCCCAAAGTCTGTGGCATGTGGAGGTAAGTACTCAGCCCAGACAATATCACCCAAACACAGATTGTGTCAGTTGTCATTAAAAACACCAAACCACAGAAGACCCCTAGAGACCAACAGATCAGCTGGAAGGTCAGAAGAAAGCAGCAATCAGACTCTGGTGGAAGGAGCCAGAGGAGTCTCACAGAGTGGTTGTGCACACATGCTGATATGGCCTATTACCACAGGATGTCTGTCAAACTCCTGCTTAAATTGAACATTGCTTACTCCTGGTGTAACCCTTGGAAAAAGCCAAAACCTGCTCTCATCCCAAATACCACAGTTGATGCTCATAAAAAGGATGCCAACTGCATTCTTTGGAACACAGAAGGAAATTCTGGCACAAAGAATGTATGTAAATAAATAAAAAAAACTTGATTGAAAAGTTGAAAATACTTCATTGAAGCACTAACTAAATCTTTTATGCTTTATGGAAACACCTTTTTTTAGTTTTGTTATTTTACGTTGCAGTTCCCACAGCTGCAGTGTATCATAAGCAAGTGCAAAGAGTATGCCCAGATACTGAATACGTAGAAAATACTCATGGGATTCAGTTTGAATGCTGAAAATTTGCAAATATATGATTTATTATAGAATTGAGAAAGGCTCCATGGTAAAATATTCTCTGATATGTAAGTAACACATGACAATTTTTTTTTTTTGAGCTGACAGTCAGTGACTGTTTTCACATATAATGAGTGCAATGACCTATTTTTGGGCAGTAATGCAAGGTGATGCTAGCTCAGATACACTGGCAGCCTGGCAAGGGCATTTTTAACTCTATTTCCTTTTACTTCATACCATGGGAAGTTCATTAGGAGGATGATACAGTTATATAACCATAATCTAGAATTTTTTTTGTTCTTTTCCTGTACAGTAGTAATGCCCTTTCATGCTATGAGAATTATCTACTGCAATTCATTACCCACGGTACCTTAAAAGTTAAAACAGTTTTTGAAGCCAGCTATGAAATTTATTCTAAAAAAGAACTTTCTGAAAAGCAATAATGAAAAGCAATTATAATTACAAAACAGAAATATTGATCAGTTTGTGTTATAGTTTTGATTCACTTTACAAAGAAACCAAAATTACTAAAATAATTATTTTTTATTGAAATTCTAATTAAAATATGTTCATTGGATTGATCTATGCTTTATGAGCAACAGTAGTAGAAGTATAAATGAGTTACAGCGTAAACAAAAAGGCTTTTTCAACAAAGTATCAGACACGGTGATGAAAAAACCCAGTCTGCAGAAATGTAAACCATAATCTTTTGAGGAAACCTTCTCCTTATTTTAATGAGTTAACTTTCTTCTGTCCCAGAAAAAACACACTGAAAACCATACATTGAAACTGTGCACAACAATTTTGCACAAATAACGGAATTTTTTTTAAAATTATCTCAAATCTGCGACTCTTAGGAGTGTGCCTGACTGATAATCACCTAAATTACACTGCAAATAAGTACTATTCAAATTGCCTCAGTGAATTTGCTCCTCAGTTACCAACAGTAACTGGGATGAAAAGTGGAGAAATATGACAATCAATGCTTCTTCCCCTTTTCACCTCCAAAGCAGAATAAGACTTGCATTTCATAACTAATAGAGAAAAAATTAATCACAATTACCTTTTTCGCAGAATCGACCAGTGAAATGTAGTGGGCAGTCACACCGGAACGAGGTGGCCCCGGTAGGCAGAGAGAGAGGGTGACAGGTCCCTCCATTATGGCACAGTCCTTCCTGGCATACAGATGGTGATTCAGGGGAAATCTGAGAGGGTACGCCAGGGTCAGGCAAGTGAGGCACGTCAGAAGAAACCGCAGGGAATGCTGTTGACAGATGTGTGGGTACAGAGATTCTGAAAGGAGAGAGACAACATATCAAAACAGAAAAACCCATGAGATCTAATTTTGTTACTGCACTTAAACTTCAATTAGTATTATTTTGGGTTTTTTTTAATAGAAGTTCAGACTATACTTAAGAAAATGTGAGTACATAAAGAATTCCCAAATCAAGTCCCCATCCAGAAATCTAGCAAAAACACAGTGAAGATATTTTTTCCTGTGAGGGAGCAAGAAATAGCCTTCATGCAGGTAGCACAGTTTGCATGTGCTGTGATTATTCATTTTTGGCGGATGGCAACAAGGGTTGATAAATAAACACAGGCTTCACTTATTAAATATCTTATCGCTCGAAGTTACCAAAACTTGTAAGGCAGTTCTAGAAGAGAAGACTTCCATACAAGTAGATCAGTCATGCACAGCGGAAGGGAAAAAGTTGTAGTACAGAAACACAGTATCTTTTAATTCACATAAATGTTGGGAAGAAGGGGGGAAAGCTGAAGAAAAAGAGAGACTTTTTTGGTTTAATACCACCTGTTTGTCAACTCTGTTTATTACTGTTTTTTGTTTCTACCAGAGAGCCAAACTTGTGACTCACTAAAACTGTGCAAATGTAAGGCTTCCAATTTACCAAGCACAACAACTTATGTGCATGACACAAGTTACTATGGTGAGGGCAAAGCAAAAGGTATCAAGAGTCCCAAGAAGATTCATGACTATTTAATAAGCATTATCAATTAAAAAATAAGTTCTCACTGAATTTTACATAAGAAATATACATTTTTCTTTCATTTTCTGAAGTTCAAGAGATTCTACTTTTTTCCCAGGCAGCAATTTCTAATGCTGAATTCTAATTTGGAAACTGTAACTTAATAAAATCTCTTTCTATTTATACCTCCTTGATAATTTAAATCTTTGTGAATATTTCTCTTGTTTTAATGTTGTGCCAAAAGAAAAAAATCAGACTGCTGGAGTGCCTCTCCTACAAATATAGGTTGAGAGAGTTGGGACTGTTTGGCCTGGAGAAGAGAAGGCTTTGGGGAGACCTAATTACAGCCTTCCAGTACCTGAAGGGGCCTACTGAGAAGCTGGAGAGGGACTTTCCGTGAGAGCATGTACTGACAGGACAAGGAGGGATGGCTTTAAGCTGAAGGAGGGTAGGTTTAGATTAGATATTAGGGAAAAATTCTTTACTGTGAGGATGGCGAGGCACTGGCACAGGTTGCCCAGAGAAGCTGTGGATGCACCATCCCTGGAAGTGTTCAAGGCCAGGCTGGATGGGGCTCTGAGCAACCTGGTCAAGTGAAAGGTGTCCCAGCCCATGGTAGTGAGGTTAGATAATCTTTAAGATCCCTTCCAACCCAAAGCTATGATTCTATAAAAGGGAGATGAGGTTGAACTGAAATGTCATTAACATTTTGGGCAAAACAGAGCATAGAAATTAAGCGCTTAATACAATGTTTTATAGGCACCACGGTCAGCAAAAGACAGTATTTTTTGGCAATGTGTTAAATATCAACAGTCAAATTCATACTTATTTTGGTGAAAATGGTGGCATAAAGCTGCTTTACAAAAAAAAAAATTAAAAAGACCCTATATTGGCCCCTGCTGTGCCTTTCCCTTTCTCTTTGTCACCCGCTCTTGTATCAGCTAAAACTTCTGCTTCACCATATTTTAGAGTTGTGAGTATGTCTAAAAAGATGCATTTGAAAGTGATGATGCACCAGCAGATTGCAACTGCAGAACCAAGATAGATGGGGACGCATTCAGTGTGACATTGCATTCACCAGCCCATGCATCTGTCCAGCTTCTTCTTAAGTCTAGCTTCCAAATTTTTTACATATCCCATTTACCTGAAAACTGATTTTAATAATTTACTTTTTTTGAATCCATGTTTTAGAAAGTACTAAAAAACTTCATAGCATTCTGAAAAAAAACCCCACCCAACATAACACATCCCAGGTAAGTAAGTTTTTAATGTCACTATTAAAAACTCACTTGTCTAAATTATCAATACAGCAAAAAAAGGATACATACGCAGAGGCAGTTAGGAAGAAAAAGGAGGTGGACAGAGGAAGGAGACAAAAAATTCAGGGCAAAGTAAATATCTAAGGGGACTCAAAGAAAGGCACAGTAACTGAGAAAGGAGTGGAGCCTGGGAAAGAACAAAAGGGACACAGGGCTTATGTGACAGTAAAGAGAATATGTGCAGAGCCATAATAGTAAGGAAAACATTAGAATGGGGTACTTAAGCAGGGATGCAGACTGCATCCAAAACACAAAATAGCCAAAACGCACACACTGTGGTGCTTAGCAATGAGGATTTCAAGGCAGTTAAAAGCTATCTACTTTATATGAGAGAAAAGCATCCAAAAAAATGGCAGTCATCAAGACAGCTGTAAATAAAATCCTTAAAATATTTTTGAGGCTGAGGACTTGCTGGTAAAAAAACTTGAAACTTTAAGAAAATAAGTGACTTCCTGTTTATTTCCATTTAGATGAGTAGAATAACAACATTTCCTTTTATATAAATACAATGAAAGCAATTGCTGAATTTATAACAATAGTTTTCTCCTAAGGGAAAAAAACCAACATGACCTTCATGTAGGCTATTCCATTCAGAGCAGCATTAAGGGTATACTAATATGTGCTGTCTTCCACCAGGCTAGCACAGCAACTTAAAAATGCTTAGTCACCTGCTGGGATTACAACCTTTGATTGAAACTAAATAAACCAAAAATCTTGATTTTGTCCCCAAGCATAGCCTAAATGTTGTAGAAACTCAGAACTAATAGTTGGTTTACAGAAAGATTTAGACATTTACAGAAGAAATTTATTGGAAACAATTACTGGTATTTGTTGATTTTTCTATTACTCCTGAAAAAAAAGTCAACGAAAACTACTTAAAACCTGGGGAATAAACACGCTATAAACTAAGCTCTTACTACTAGCTATTAGAGAGACCATTTTTCTAATGACAGATAATCCTATCTGACCACTGCAAAACTTACTCCTCTGAACCTGGTCAGAGCTACTGTCAGGGGTAAAATGCTGAACAAGAGGGAGACTCTCTGTCTGACTGGCAGGTGCATTTTTGTCTCCACTGAAAGCACTGATTTCCAGCTGTGGAAGTTTCACGTTTCCTTTCTGATGGGAAGCTACTATTTTTCTCTAAAATAGAATCACAGCAGTGTGCTTTAAATGAAATTTTATGAGCTCAAGTAATGCAGCCTTGCTTCATTTTTTGGTTGACATTCTAATCTGCAGAGAAGAAAGAAAGGAAAGCTCTTTGGTAGGCTGATTTCTTCCCGGTTCATTTGCTAATTTTTCACAGGATGTCAGCCTTTGCAGTGTTGTTCTGGATGTTTTGCTTCTAGATGGTGCCTGACTGTGTTCGTGCCAGCACTGCTTCCAGGCACCCCGCAGCTCCCTGCCTTACCACAAAAGCGGAGAAGAGTTTGCTGGGGCTGGTTAGTGGGGCAAACATCTGCAGCTGCGCTCGCAAGCCGTTCAAGCTGCTGCTATGAATAAGCAATGACCTCGGCTCAGTGAATTTTAACTGAAGCATTATTTGAATAAAGAGCTGGGAAGCATTTAAAGTAAAACAGTAATTGAGGTGTTAAAAGTTTTGACAAAGTGTAACAAAAATATATCAAGCAAAACTTGATTCACTGTTACTGCACAACAAGGCCACAATTTTATATTCGGGGTTTTTTTTCTTTTCAATTTCCCAGCCTGTCACTGCCTCTCAGGTCCACAATGCACACAAAGATCTTCTAACTTGCTGCAAGCATCAACACATTGTTTTTAATCTTAAAATGAGCTCAAAAAGCTGAGTTTTAAAGGCCTGCAAGCTAATGTTTCATAGCTGAGTGCATGTAAGCTTGAAATGCTTGTCTAAACACAGACATTAGTGCAATTTGAAGCCTTGTTTATTTTATATTACATTGTTTGCCACTCAAGGAGATGTATGATGAACTGAATGGCAGGAATATAGTACTTAGGAGTCATGTTTAATGTTATGTTATTAAACCAAAAGCACACATACCCAAACCAACTGTGCTTCCCTCTGCCATACACTCTCCTCTGTTCAACAAGAGCCTGAAACTATTAGTGTGTGGACTTAAAGGCACTGCAGTTTAAAAAGTTAACAAAACCTCTGGGATGACCAGCTCTGCACTGACCTGGCAGTGGGGGGGCTCAGCCTTCAGAGGGGCTTACCTGTGTGCTGCCAGTTTAGTCCCTGCACTGGGGCAGTGACCTGGGCCATGAGAGTTGTACAGCCTGAAGAAAGGAAGGCTCTGGGGAGTCTGGTCAGTGTGTATAATTTGACTGTGGGGGAAGAGAAGGGAAAAGATGGAAGCAGATGCTTCTTGCTGGTGGCCAGGACATATGGCAATGGACACAAACTGAAATGCAAGAATTAGCACCTAAATATAAGAGAGCTTTTTTTTTTTTTCAGGTTGATCTATCTGTATAATGGACTTCAAACTGAGACCTGCAAAGAGAGCAGAGTTGTCCCCCAAGTAATTCATTATCGGGCTGATGGCAGATGTGTCTACAGAAGCACTCTGACATTCCCCATGAAGCAGGCTGATGAGACAGGCAATGGCATGGGAGTCCCAGTGATATGATAACATCTCCGCTGCCTATATCTTCTGGTACTTACGCACTTAACATTTTATTACTGGAGTAATGGATTTAGCCTTATCTAATGTGAGTGGGATAAGGAAGTTTGTATTTTTATCTTGTCAATCAAGTAGTTTGTGCTGGGAAGCAACTGCTTTTATTTGCAGTTTTCTTCTGTGGGAAAGTGTGCATCTGCCATTTTTCTTAGGTTGTGACAGAGTATTATTTTAAGTGAATGTTTTAGAATTTGGAGCCAAAAGAAAGATTTTTCAAGAGCATTAGCATGCATGGTATAATATAGTTTCAAAGCATACAAAACTGCAAGCAGCTGCACTTCGTGGAAATGTTGGTTTAAACAGGAATAAATACCTAGTACCTTGCATGTAATTTGGCAAGAATAAAGGAGGAATAAAGCCTTTTGTAGGCTGTTTATTTCACTGTTCACAGCCAGGTCAAGCAGAGCACTTTAAATGGCATCTCACTGATTTCAATGAATCCACGGAGCAGTATATCTGTGCACTTACCCTCCTGGAGACACCATTTACATCACTCAACACAATAATTGTGAAAACAATTCAAGAGCTTACTGGATATGGAATATTTATACTCCACAGTTTATATCTGAATCTGATTTCCTCACTCATAACAATTTTTGTTTTATTTGGAAGAGTTAGGGGTCAGTTTTCAGACTAGAGGTGATATATGCTCAGGCATATCTCTTAAAAAATTACATTTTCAATGTGTGTTCCAGACTGTGAGCCCAGCTTCCCCCTCCTACGAGCCACAACATTTGGTAGCAGAACTCAGCAATAATGTAGTTGCAGCTTTCCATTAAAAAATTTGCAACTGGAATAACACCATTATTTGCAACTGCTTTTGCACACACAGAATCTCATTTAAAGGTGCAAACTCTTAGCAATGCAAATGATATTTCAAGATAAAATGCAGCAAAGGACGTGAGAATGAAATTAACAGATAGAATGAAGTTAATGAAATCCCTGTTTACAAATACAAAGAAAAAATTTAAACTCCAGGATGCATAGCAGTGCTAGATATGGGAAGAAATGTCAGTTACAGACAGATGAAAGTGGAAACAGGAAAGCGAAATACATGTACTAAGACATATTCCTGTTGTTTCCTCTAAAGTATATAGATTCCATGATCTTTGCAATGGATAAATAAGTTATTGCAGCTACAATACTTTATGTTGAAAGTTCAATAGCAAAACCCTTTCTAAACTAGACATTAAATTAGTGTTCCTTAGATGATATCTGAAAAACATTCTTAGTCCCTAAGTTTAGGACAATTGATAAAACAATGGTTTTGCTAAAAATGAAGAACTGAATTTCTGTACCAAATCCAGTCATCTTTTTACTTGGTTTGCTTGAAGAAATAAGGGAGCATTAAATCTTTCAGTTGTTCACACTGGTCTTTACTTAGGTGTAAACCATTACATGTACCAATGATCCAAACATTAAACTCAAAAAAGAGGAAAGAGGTCAAACTACTGAGCACCGAGTGGACCAATGTGGAAATCTTACACTTTCTGAAGTTTAAACAAATCTCAAATCTGTCTGAACTTCAGCTTTCTCTTTTACATTTAGTCAATAATCACAGTTGGAAAACCTCTTACCAATTTTATCTTAGTTGCTGTTTAGAAAAAGAGCACTTGAAAGGCCTAAGTACTGCACATTTTGTTGATTTCTGCAACTAATTTTGTTTCTTGAAACTAGTGGTTTTGAAAGGAAATAAATACTTTCATTCTCTTCTCAAAGATTCTTTCAGCAGATGAAAAATGTTATTTTGTTTTTTACATGACGCTGTACATTTTCTTCTGAAAAGGTTCTGCAAAATTAGAATATAACCATTCTGTTCCAGTCCTAAATGGCTGAGTAAATTGTACTGGATAAATTGAGTTCCTGTAACAGAGATGCTATGACAACTATCTCAAAAATCACAATTCCAGAATGGAGTCACTACTGTTTACCAAATACTCTAAGTTCAAGGAGTAAAGAAATTCTTCCATCTCATTGATGCCATCTACAATTTAGAACCCAAAATGCATGATCTACCTATGCAATACTATTGCACACTGTGTCTGTGAGGGATAAAAGAGAAGCACTTCTAGATTCTGAATATGCAATTGATTTCCTAAGCAATAATTCATTAAGGCAAGACTTCTGCATTGTAATTTTTGGGGCTATAGTAGCCAAAGTTTGGTCTTTGCCCGCAGTGAATATTCTCCAGATGGATAGTGCCCTGCTTTGACAAGAAAAAAAACCCTGAAATGCTTCAAGAGATATATTTAAAAACAAATTGATACAGTGGAAAAATACAAATCTGTACTCAGGTAAATATTTTAGCCCAAGGGATGGGGAACCATATGTGAACACTTTTCCTTTCTCCATTCAACGCAGTCAATGCTTATTCCATGCAGGACAGAACAGACAAAGGGACTGGTTTTGGGAAGATCTTACAGCACTGCTGGAGGCAGACTGGCATGTTTATAATTCCACCAAGCTAAGGACAGAACTGAAGTCAAGAATCTGATAAACCAGAAGAGTGCTCTTATCACTGATCTTAAGAATAAAAAGAGAAAGAAGGGATGTACCAACACTGGACTTGTCTTTTACAGTATCATCTCAACTTTTTCTGGGAATATTTGGGAGATATTGTTCTCTCTGAGATACACTTATAAAATAGAGGCATTCTCAGATCCTACATGACGCTATACTGCGCCTTAATTATGTCTCCCCTGATGGGGGAGTTTCCAGAGGCCTTGCCTGGGCTCTGCAGACGAACGGGACTTTTCCACGCTTTTGGTCTCAGATAGTTGTTTATTAAGTCTTATCAGAGGAGCTCAGCCAGAGAGACATGACTCCTCTTAGGAAGCGTAAAGGAGAAGCCGAGTTATCAAGATAACGCTGTTCTTTTAAAGGTAAATTACCCAATGAAATCCCGAAACGAAAGATATTTTTACTTTTCTACCAATGTTCAATAAATCGTTCTGTCACATGAAAGGAACTGCGGCATTTTTCACCCAATCATCTCAATCCACTTTTGCCGCAGAATATGGAGTAAAGAAAGAAGAAAGAAGAAGACTTAAAACAACAACAATCCTCCATTTTGAAGGTTTTGTTTCTTATCTCTTTTGCTAAATTAACAAACTCAACACCTCTAAATTTTCACCCTGTGACAATCTTATGTAATGTTCTATCACCTAGTTCACACCAGTGTAGATTCTGCTTCTTCCCAGAGGTTAGGTAATTTTCTCCATGGACAAAGGTCAAAGACAGGGTTGTCCAGGGGGGTAAAACTCTTCAAAACAGGCAGAGAAATATTCCCTGCACTTTGGACTCCAACACTACAAAGTGTGAGGAGGACTCTTAAGAGAAGCAAAATGCTTCCAGAAATGAATGGCAAATGAATGGAAATTCAATGTGCCCTGATTACATTACAGATAAAGTGCAGTTTTGAGAGTACATACTCTGCTTTTAGATGTCTCACTTAAGAATAGTTTAGGCCTTTAAATAATTTTTACAGACAGACTGCCTTAGTTCTTTAAGGATTAATTTCCCCATGTGCTGAAAATATTTCTCACCATCTTAATAGAAGGAGGGGAGATCTATGTTTATGGTTTTGACTGGGATAGAGCTACAGTAGCAACTGTGGGTCTGTGTTTTGGGTTTGTACTGAGAACAGCGTTGGTAATACAGACATGTTTTAGTTACTGCTACACAATTTTGCACACAGTCAAGGCCTTCTCTGCTCCTCATCCCACCCCACCAGTGGGCAGGCTGGGAGTCTACAAGGAGTTGTAAGGGCACACAGCCTGATCCCAGCTGCCCAAAGGGACACCCCATTGTGTCATGCTCAGCATATAAAACCAAGGGAAGAAGAGGGAACTTTTGGAGTGATGGCATTTGTCTTCCCAAGTCAATGTTGCAAGTGATGGAGCAGTGCTTTCCTGGAGATGGCTGAGCATCCACCCGCCTTCAGGAAGTGGTGAATGAATTCTTTGTTTTGCTTCGCTTGTCCGTGGCTTCAGCTTTACCTATTAAACTGTCTTTATCTCCACCCACAAATTTTCTTACTTATGCCTTCTGATTCTCTCCCCCATCCCACCAGGGAGAACTGTGCAAGTGTCTGAGTGGGGGTTAGTTTCCAGCTGGGGTTAAACCATGACATTTTTAAAATATTAATTAGGATTCCTGGATAGAAAGCTTTTTGCTATTCAAAGACTGTGCTACTGGAGAGAAATAGGAATAAAAAAAAGCATTCTGTATCACACACTATAAAAATTACCATAAAAGCTGTCCTGAAAGCAAGATGAGACAGATATATTGAAATTATTAGTACAGAAAGAGTTAAAAATGCAGAGGACTGTTATGGATCATCTAGTCTTTCTTCCAGACTTTAATTTCTAATTGTATCTTAATGCTGGAGAATGGCTGATGTGCATAAACACAAACATCATTTATTCATCAGCAATTTGGCATTTAATTAAAATATTACTGCATTCTCATTGAGTGCATAAGAAAGAACATTGTAAATATGGCAGGTCAAAAAATCCCCATAATATTAACTGAGAAAATGAAAAAATACAGTACTTGAAACTCCCAAATAGAATTTTACAAGGTACAAGATAAGGAACTAAAATAATAGGCCTTATGTAAATTTTTTTCTGGGAGGAAAAAATTATTTTATAATCAATAAAGTGCATGACACAGATGAGAGACTAAACAACAGCCCATAGTTAAACTGGGTATTGGGGTTTACTTAAGAATTGATGAGATTAGAGCTGTTATCCTGTTTATCTCATCCACTCCCACGTGCCCTCAGTCTCTCCATGCCCTGTTATGTTCACTGGGTTTCCGCTTCCACTTCTAGCAGGGAGGTTGCTGCTGGTCTGGGAAGCTTGAGTGGAAAGTCATGTTGGTTCACACTGACCTGCTGTTTGTAGTAATTGGTCTTGACTGTTACCAGCCATGATCCCTCTGCATCCCCTGGTATTCATCTCCATGCACCTCTCTTATCTTCAGTACCCTCCCCCATTTCCAGGATCTTTCTTCCAGCCAGGACATTTACCTTCTTCTTTCCTGGCCCTCTTCTTTTGTCCAAGACTATATCTTCTTTTCAGGAACTCTCATTTTTCAGTGCTCACTTTTCTCTTCAGAACACCCAGCGCCCATCTTTCCCAATAAAAGTAGAATCACAGAATCAAAGAATAATTATGGCTGGAAAAAAACCCCAAGACCATTGAGTCCAACTTTTGACCAAATACCACCATGTCAACTAAACAATAGAAATAAGTGACACATCCAAACATTTCTCAAACTCTTCCAGGGATGGGGAGTCCACCACTTCCCTGGGCAGCCCGTTCTGATGCCTGACCACTCTCAGTGAAGAAATTCTTCCCTATGACCAACCTGAACCTCCTCTGGTGCAGCTTGAGGCCGTTTGCTCTGGCCCTGTCACTTGCTACCTGGGAGAAGAGGTTAACCCCCATCTGGCTTCTAACAAGGTATAGAGAGTGATAAGGTCTCCCCTAAGCCTTCTTTTCTCCAGACTAAATAACCCCAGGTCTTTCAGCTGCTCTTCCCATGATTTACTCTCTAGACCCTGCCCCAGCTTCATTGTCCTTCTCTGGACACATTCCAGTCCCTCAATGTCTTTCTTGTAGTGAGGAGCCCAGAACTTGAGGTGTGGCCTCACCAGTGCCGAGTACAGAGAGGCAATCACTGCCCTGGTCCTGCTGGCCACACTGTTGCTGGTACAGGCCAGGATGCCATTGGCCTTCTTGGCCACCTGGGCACACTGGCTCATATTCAGCCCGCTGTTGATCAACACTCCCAGGTCCTTTTCTGCTGGGCAGCTTTCCAGCCACTCTGCCCCAAGCCTGTAGTGCTGCATGGGGTTGTTACGACCCAAGCACAGAACCCAGCACTTGGCCTTGTTGAACCTCACAGCTGGCCTCAGCCCATTGATCTAGCCTGTCCATATCCCTCTGCAGAGTCTTCCTACCTTCCAGCAGATCAACACTCCCACCCAGATTGGTGTCATCTGCAAACTGACTGAGAGTGCACTCAATTTCCTCATCCAGTTCATCAAAAAAGTATTAAGCAAGACTGGTCCCAGTACCAAGCCCTGGGGAACCCCACTAGTGACCGGCTGTCACATGGATGCAGAACCATTCAGCATCACTCTCTGGGCCTGGCCATTCAGTCAGCTCTTAACCCAGTGAAGAGTGCACCTATCCAAGCTGTGGGCTGCCAGCTTCTCCTGGAGAATGCTGTGGGAGACAGTTTCAAAGGCTTTACTGAAGTCCAGGTAGACAATATCCACAGCGTCTCCCTCATCCACTGGGTGGGTCACCTGGTCTATAAAAGCTTGGTCAAGAAGGACCTGCCTTTCGTAAGCCCATACGGCTGGGCCTGATACCCTCATCCTGTACATGCTGCACGGTGGCACTCAAAATAATCTGTTCCATAGCCTTCCCCAGCACTGAAGGCAGGCTGACAGGCCTGTAGCTCCCCAGATCCTCCTTCCAGCCCTTCTTGTAGATGGGCATCTGTTGCGGTGAGCCATGGCCAGAGCCATGGTCAGCTGGACCAAGCAGACCAAAAGGTCCAGTGGTTTGATGCCTCCACAGCACAAGGGCTCGAAGGCACAGTGAGCACACAAAAGGCTGTGTAAAGCATGCTGACCATTGGCTGGTGCTCCCCCCTCCCCTTATGGTTCATATTTGGTTATTTCTCCAGAAAGTTCTATGGTACTCGGTAGCTGATTGGCCCCCTGTTATTCCTCTCTCCCCACTCCTTCTCCCATTTGCCCTAATACCTTCTCCCCCCCTTGTAAGACCCCATAACTGATACTTTATTGGTTATTGTATGTTCCCCCCACCTATTTTGTAGGGGTATAAAACCCCACGCCTGCCTAATTTTATTGGCTCTCCTCATGGCTTTTCTCTCAAATAAACCCTTCCCTGCCCCACGAGGAAGTTCCTCCGCTTTTTCCTTCCTCCATCGCTCACCTTGCCATCGGTAGGCAAGGCAAACCCGAGCCGGTGCTTCGCCTGCCCTCCAGCACCACAATCGGCTTCCGTCCCCCCACCTGGGGCAAGTAGAACATTGACCAGTGCTAAGACAGCGTGCTAGCCGGCACATCACCGCGGCAAGCTGGCATCACACTTGCCAACCTTCAGTCATCTAAGACTTTGACATTTAGCCAAAACTGATGATAAATGATAGAAAGTGGCTTGGTGAACTCTTCTGCCACCTGTCTCAGTGACCTTGGGTGAATTCCATCCAGCCTATCAGACTTCAGAGTGTCTAAGTGGCTCAGCAGGTCACTAATTACTTCTTCCTGGATTATAGGGGGTCTATTCTGCTCCCACCAGCTAAGGTGGCTGGTTGCCCTGAGGATAACTGGTCTTTCTGTTAAAGACTGAGGCAAAGAAGGAGTTAAGTACCTCAGTCTTTTCCTCTTTCTTGGTGACAATATTAGCCTCCACATCCAGTAAACGACAGAGATTTTCCTTGTCAGTCCTTTTGCTGATAATATATTTATAAAAACACTTTTTACTATCTTTCACAGCAGTGGCCAGATTGAATTCTAGTGGAGCTTTTTCCTCTCTAATTTTCTCTCTACATGGCCATTTAATAATATCCTTGTACTCTTCCTGAGTTGCCTGCCCCTTCTTCCAAAGGTCTTAAACTGCGTTTTTGTCCTGAGGTTCTGTGAAAGCTCCCTGTTTAGCCAGGTCAACCTTCTTCCCCACTGGCTCATCTTTTGGCATACAGGGATAACCTCCTCTTGCGAGATTTAAGATTTCCTTCTTAAAGTAAGTCCAGCCTTCCTGGACCCCTTTGTTATTAAAGACTGTTCTCTAAGGGACTTTCTGAAGTAGAGCATTGAACAGGCACCCAAAATCCACCTGCCATAAGTCTAAGGTAGAGGTTTAGCTGATCTCCTTCCTTACTTCACTGGGAATTGAAAACACTCTATTTCATGGTTGCTGTGCCCCAGATGGTCCCCAACCACCAATAGTCTCTCTGAGCAGAAATAACAGTGTGAGATCAGCCTCCTAAATGGTGCTTTTACCTCATGTCACTTTACTAACTGCAGGTTTCAGGGTGTGCTACTATTGTTTGGTCCAGACATTGTCAAAGTGTACAACTACTGGTATTAATTGAAATAGGAGGTTTCTGTTTAAGAATTAAAAATTCGATTTTGGGTGTGTGTCCTTTTATCTGCTGGCTGCTATTGTTTACAATTTAATAATTTTTTTTCCCTACATCAATATCACATTTTAATGTGTCCCAGTGTGAGATGCAATGTTGGTAGATGACTTTTCCTTCTTGGAATGACTGTAAGGGTGCACTAAACAATGTTATGGTCTTACTAGTGGGATTTTCCTAAAGGAAGACTGTTAAATGCTGGAGTAAGCAATATTTATCTTTCATGCAATTGGAAAGCTGTTTGAATTTCGGCCCAAATGTGTTTTTGTAATGAACACTCTCACTTTACCTGAGAGTGAACAAATACTGTAACAATGATGTTGACAGCACCAACAAGAACCATCGATAACAAAGTAATTAAGAAATTTGATATTTATGACCTCATGTTCAATCTCTTTTCAATTCCCAATATTCCAAGGCATAAAAATGCCTCCCCAACTAGTCTTTTCCATCCTAAATATTTGAAGAAATTTCATCTACAAATAAAACTCTAGGACAGAATTCACTTTGCAAACATTATCTGCATAAGAGCTTTGAAACTTGCCTGAACTGATAACCTTGGTTCTCCCTGCAGATGATCTACATGCAGAGAGAGGTATCTCTAGCTCGTCACATTCTAAGAAAAGTAACCACCTTTCTCCGTCGACTAGAGATGGTACTAAATAAAACAACTGTGATGAGTGAGGAAAAATTCCTACTTCTACTCACTGTGTCACACTTAAAATCATTTGCGTTTTGATTATACAGCTGAAAAACCTCCCAAACCACTTTTACGTATGGAAAATGTTTTCTAAAAACATTTCCCATAAATCACGTACCTTTATAGCAAAGAATCATGTACCTTTCTACAACCAAAAGTAATCTTTCTAACAGTTTAAGCAATTTAAGTTTGCAATGAAGAGACTGCTGTTACTTTAA
The DNA here is from genome assembly GCA_014706295.1 of Lycocorax pyrrhopterus obiensis. NCBI lineage: Eukaryota > Metazoa > Chordata > Aves > Passeriformes > Paradisaeidae > Lycocorax > Lycocorax pyrrhopterus. Next base: position 74,287,471 of record JACSVZ010000014.1, on the reverse strand, counting down.
CATGTGTAACAGAATGTGACTATAACTTAGGAAAATCTTAAAATATGGAGACATAGTAACAGGCAACCTTATCAAGACTGAGTTTTATTTTTAGTGTGAGGAACTGGAAGAAAAACATAACAGTTCACAAACAAGAAATAAGAAAACTCCAGATGCCTTGTCAGCAGATTTCTGTCATTCCTTTCAACATGCGAGCAATATTCAAGACTGCTCAGGAACTAAGATCAAGTGCAGCAAAAGAACATGCCACTGCTCTGCATTAAACTATTCACTTTTTATTAGGATTATGAATAATTAAGGAATAGTTAAGGAGTTGGCTTGTCTTGACGTGGATTATTTAACAGAAAAATGTTATAACTGGATTATTCATACCCTCCCATCTTCTTATCAACAGAAAGGCTGTGACAGGGCACAATCATAGAGAGGTAGAAAACATAATAAAATAAAACTATGTTATATTGAAATTATCTGGTGGTCATGCTATTCCAGGGTAACGATAGAAGTTTTGGATATTTTGCATTCATTGATCCTAAGAGCTTCTCATTATCTTAAACACTACCTGAACCCAAATGCTATGTCATTGATAGTTTGGGTACCGGTCTATGACTTGGCAAGAGGCAACACCACTTGCAGAACTAATTGATCTTTCCAACTACAAAAAAAGTCTCAAAACAAGAGTAAAAAAGAAACCTGAGGCAAAACTGGGAGATTATTCTCAATGGCAGAAAATACTTTTCATTGTTACCTTCAAACTGAAATATATTTTTCAGCCATTCTTTCTTGAGTAACTTTAAATCATGAAGGGCAGATATATTTAAAGCATTGATATTAGTGATTGAAGAGGGTCATTATATATCAAAGCAAGCCAGATTTAAAAATATCAGCCAAATGCTCATGTCATACCAATAAAACAACTTTATGAACGCAGTCAGAAGGTTAAAAGATATAAGATGTATATGTAAGATATGTTTTTCTTACTTTCTTAATTAAAAAAGAAATACTTGGTTTCTTTGTGAAAAATTTAGACAACTCATTTAGTAATCAAGACTTACAATATCTAAGCCATAGATTTAAATTATGAAAATAAAACCCGCCAAGGCAAGTAGATTGTGCTTTGCCGTCTGCAAAGGGCTTAGTGGGGCTTAGGAGGTACATATATACCTTTTAATGCAAAAAATAGTAATTTTATTCAATTAATCAAATTTGATGAAAATCTGTTAAAGGTTGCATGGCCATATTCCCAAATCAGAGAACTTGCCTTACTCTGTTTATATTAGAAATTTATTCTGAGAGGAAAAAGTTATTTATTGTAAATAAAATTAATCTCACTTGCAAACAGAACTATCTCTCCACTTAAAAGTTCTGAATGCTGCCAAATTTCTTTCATATACTTTAATTCAGTCAAGAATACTTTATATCTTCTGGTTTATGAAATTGATTTTATAATTGATAAATGCTGGAAGCCAGTTACTTATGTCACACTTGTTTTTATAGTGCCCAGAAGAGATTTAATCATTTCCTATCATCTCCATACAATTCTGACTCAACTTTATAACATCAGTGAACTATGTTAGACAGTTAGTTCTAAGAAATTAATGCATTTTTAATTGACTAACGTCATTTTGGCTCCAGCCTTCATCCTTACAGGTGTAGAAACTTCATATTATATCCTGCTATTTAAATAAGGATTTTTTTTGCAGTTAAGGAATGCCAAGTCACTTTTTTTTCATAAAGTAGGACCTAGTATGGGTTCTAGCAGTGCAGTATCATCTCCTATTTACCTCTTAATTTTAGCATGGGTCTAGAGACAGAAAATGGGGAAATCTGGCTTCAGAAAACTGGTACGAAGCATGTCTATCTCAACAAATTCATGCACTGCATAGAGACAGGTGTTTTCTTAAAATTAATTTTATTTATGCTCATGCCCTCCTTTTGGCACTGTTTGCAATTTTAACAGCTCATGGTTTTATGAGCTGAAAACCTTCCTTCTCCCCACACATAAATTAATTATATTAGATTTCTACTATTGCCAACCATTGCTTCATTGAAACTTCGGAGTTTCAAAAGAAATCTGTATACCCATAACTAATACCATGTCTAGAAATTTGCCAATGACTTTGGAAATGTGTGTGTAGGAGCTGAATGAGAGGAAACAAACCTTGAACTTCTCTTGGTATTATATGTGCAGTTTTGAGCAAATTTTCAAAAATATACATGAAAATGCATGAATATCTACAGTTTAGCACAAAGGAAGCAACATTTCTTCATTCTCTGAATTTTCTATACATTACAGAAATTTGTCTTCTGGGAGTCAAAATTTCTTTCTTTTTTATAACTATTAATTTTAAAGTTTACACATATATTCTGAATTTCTTATGCTTCTGGTTTCTGCTTGCCATATGCCAGTGTATTTGAATGTTATAAAAAGGACTTTTTATTCTCACAAATATATCAAGGTCTGTCTTGAATTTTAGGTTACATTTCTGAAGAATTTTTTCTTTAACCAAGAGCTGCGATTTCACTTTTAAAGAAGGAAGGATAAAAAAGGAATGGATACAACAGGATTTAAAGCTGTTCTTTTTCTGAAGAGTTATTTCAACAAAGATCAATAGCATTGGGGTTTTTTTTAACTTTTATACTAGTGTTTTAAGGCTGCAGGGGGCACTGATGCACTGTTTACCTACAGTACTGCAGAGCAAGAGTGAGACAGGATATGATTAAACAGTCCTGAAGGTTACAGATTCAGAAAAAAAAATATAAACTATTTATAATCAATTTAAGCCTTGAGAAATTAGGTAATTTTAAAATATTTATATGAATTTTGGAGGGAAATTCATGTTTCTTTTACTGGTTAATGTATTTGTTTTTCTGCTTCAATCCAGTGGTTGTAGGGATAAGACTGTTTTCTTACTTTAAAACCAAGGTCCTTTGAAGGATGATATATCTTTCTAGTCTTGCATTACTTAATATTACAACCTTAAACAAACAACCCCTATCCTGCGCAGAAAATAAAATTGTGCTTAGCAGCTCTCCAGAGAAGCCCATTTATTCACTGTAGAAAATAACTTCCTCATATATGAATCAGCCAATACATACACTACCTGATTTACCAAGTCGTTTAAGTAAGAATGTATTTCAATAAGAAATAATTATATTTTTAAAGAAATAATTACATATTACTTCAGTTTATTTAATATTTTATATTATAAGGCCTAGGAGTGAGGGCGTCTAAGATGCAGGCATTTCTTGATAATAAGAATGTAAGACAACTTATGACTCAGCAACAGACAGTAGATATGCAGCCACTTCTCATCATGTGTTTTGCACCAATTGGTAGTTTGTACCAATTATCATCATTTATACTACAGCTATTTTGGGGGGTTATTACCACTTCAGGCCTTTAGTTACAGCTTTCAGCCACTGGTTCTAACACGCTGAGCTAAAGAAACCTTCTGTGCATCCTGTGCTTCTCTTCATTACACAAGAGTGCTACGTCTGCATACACCATAATCCCCACAGTCATACTTCAGTAAAAAACCTGAGACACTGAATTACTGAAGTGTGTTTCTGCACACCTTTTTATAAAAAATATCACCAATTTCTCTGAGGGTTTTTGAATTATATCTTTCATCTTTTATGGTTTCTAGGTTTTGCTACATTGCACACCAGGACACAATGAAATATAGTACAACGAATATCACAATCAATAGGGTACACAGAAAGGAATCTTCCTCTTTTCTTTCTCATACACACAGAAATCACATTTATCATTTTGCTCCAGAAGCTTACATTGAGCTACTTGTCTAATTAACTAACAGTAACTCTTCAGGACGTTGCTCTCCCTTTGAGGTTTGGCCTGTTTAAAGTAATTCAAATATGAAGCTTTGTACAAAGTTAATTTCAAAAAAGTTACTAATATTGCCTTTTTTCATGCTTTTCAACTAAATCTGCAATGTTTGAGCAATTTTAGATAAGCTTCATTTCAATTTAAATACCTTTTATTAAGTTAATTGCGTATTAATATATCAAATTTTGATGTATAGGTTCATAATACATAACATCGTAAAGAACATATTTTTGATTTCAAGAATATAAGGGACATCTTTAAAAAATCCTTGTTTTTAAAATTTTAATTCCTGCTGATTTTTAGATTTGAAACAAACCGTAGTTATGAAAAGCACTCTGCCAAGAAAAAGCTCAAACAGTCTTTTTAATTGTAGAAAATATACAAAATAGTGGAATATTATTTGTGGTGGATTTTATTTTCTATAAAATCACACAGGGTTTTATTATGATGATTGTTTCACTTTTAGCTTTGTTAAATGTGATTTTTACAAACCCACAAATACTTTAAAAGTCACAAACTCCGTGGTCTATTCACCAATACAGTGAAGCGACATAGAGTGTATACCAGCAGAAAACTGCCAGACAGAATAAAACTGAACTTCCAAACTTTTCTCTTTACATTCTGGCTGTTAGCAGTTGAAGGCAACTCTGAAGATTTCTTATTACTTCTGTATAAAATTCAAAAGTCAAAGAGAAAGTATTATACCAATTCAAGTTTCCAGTAGGCAAATTATTTCTTTCAGTGTGACTTTCATTCTTACTTATTCTCTCTAATATGCCTCCCTTCACAATGCAGCCTGGTATAACAAGAGCAACTACAGCTCCATTACAAGGCACTTTCTGCACATAACTCAGAAGTCATGGAAACCTGCTCCAAAGTTTAATTATTTCTGAGTATATAACAAAAACCTTCTTCTCTATTTCCAGGTTTCTGTAATTGGAATGACAGCAATTGCTAGTACTAAAGTTAAGTGTGACTGTAGTTCAATAGAGAAAGGATGCAAGATAATTTCTTTTACCATTTAATTGGTTTTAGACAATTCCTCATCTTATATACTTAGATTTTCTTAATCACTGCTCATAATAGATGTAAGACTAGATACATAGGCAAATATTCTTAAAGCAAAATTTTGTCAAACCATACATGCACCCATCTTTAAAATCAAGTTTTAGATGGACAGAACAAAATGGAGATTATTTTTTCTATTCTAAGAAAGTAGAAGAAAAGGATTTTATTATTCACACAACTGTCTGGCTAGAAGCCCAAGTGATTATTTCAGGAAGCTACTGAACCCTACCATTTGATGTTTCGTGTCACTAAGATAACTTTTCTTAAGAATTAAGGTAAAGTTTCCAAAGAGTATTTCAATAGCTATGACACACAATACTATTAATACTTTGAAAAACATACGAGGTAAAATTTTAAGAACTTTGAAAAATGCCTTTAAATTTAGCTTCTATTCTGTGAATCTACTCAAGTTTTACAGGAAAGTTGGTACATGCTTAACCTTTTTTTTTTTAATTCTAAGAAATACCTTCTATCTTCACATTAATAGTATTATTTTGATTTTGGGGGAAGCTGTGCTGAAATCTAAAATGAAAAAGTTACATTAATTAATGAAAAATATATAAAAATATATTTAAAGATCATACATCTTTAAAATATATATGCTTGTGCTTTTTTATGGTTTTGCATTTCAAAAACTAATAGTGTTCAAGCACAGTGCTCTTTTGAATGACAGAATTTCCAGGGAAGTATAAATATTCAAAGCAATTTGGCAAAAGGAGATGAACACTGTTGATAACCTAGAACAAACCAAATGTTGTGGCAAGTTGTAGTGCTCCTGGAACTATGATCTTTGATGTAAAACATTCTCACTTGCTGAAGCTAAAAATAAACAGCTGAAATCCCACACCTCTCCAACCACTGAATAACCACATAATCCACAGGTAAGAAAGGCTGAAAGATTGCCATATGGCTTTTAAACTATCTCAGCAGCCTTCTAATTCTGATCAGTCCTGGCAGTGAGGAAGCTCCAAGCATGGAGGATTCACTGTGTTGTCCTTTGGACGGTAATGGCTCCCAGAATTTCCCCATGCTGATCCACTGAGCTTTGTCACATCCTTAACTCTCTTACCTGCTACGTAAGAACTTGTGATGACCTACTGAACAGGCATCTGACAGGCAATCTCTCTCAGTTCCATGCTTTATGAATGTGCTTTCGATGGATACAGCAACTTTATACACCAACCACAGTTTGTGGGGCTTTGCATCTACCACTCAGTGTAAAGAGGCCATAGCAGATAGAGACTCTTGCTGTAACAGAGGTCTTTAATACATATTTCTCCTTTCCTAAGTAGTTAGAATGTGAGTCATAGAAGGATTTGGGTTGGAAGGGATCTTAAAGATCAGTTGGTTCCAACTCTCCACTGTCATTGTCCAGGCCCTCACACTAGACCAGGTAGCACAAAGCCCAATTAAACCTGGCCTTGAAAAGGTGCAGGGATGGGGCATCTACAGCTTCTCTGGGCAAACTGTTCCTGCGCCTCAATACCCTCACAGAAAAGAATTTTTTCCTAACACCTAATCTAAATGCACCCTCCTTCAGTTCAAAGCCAGTCCCTCTCATCACTACAGGCCCTAATAAAAAGCCCCCTCTCCAGCCTTCTTGGAAGCACCCTTCAGGTACTGGAAGGTCCAGTAATGTCTCCCCAGAGCCCTCCCTTCTCCCAGCTGAACAGCCCCAACTCTCTCAACCTGTCTTCATAGGAGAGGTGCTCCAGCCCTCTGATCAACTAAGTGGCCTCCTCTGGATTTGTTCCAATGGGTCCATGTCTTTCTTGTGTTGGGCACGCCAGAGCTGTATGTAGTACTGTGAACAAATTTGGTTCTACAATATGAGTGTTCTGCTAAAAGTGGCGCATTGTGGTCCCTCCCAGCCTCACCCATCCTGTGTTTCTGTGACTGTGATCCTGTGTTGCATGAAGGGATCAGTTTATATGCAATGGTTTAGCATTTGAGGTGAAAGAAGCTTTATAAATTCCTTTAGTAAATTTAATAGTCTAGAGTAAGAATCACAAGTAACTGGAGACATTAAATATTATATAAATGAACAAAAATAGATCCAAAATTGTGACTTGAGTGCAAAAGCACTCCATCAGTGGAGGCTTTTTTTAACACATGAAATTAATACCTTATAAAATAATAAAGTACACATGAGCAGTAGTAGGAAGACAATTGCATTAAAAAAACCTGCCAGTCTTACTCACAAAAATATTACCTTTTTGCATACACCAATATATATACTTGCAAATGCCTCCTTGATAAAAAATGAAAGGAAAAAATGCATGGTATCCTTTAAGACTCGTCTTGTTAGTTTCCATGCAAGTACCTGGCAATTCCTGCAGAAATGACAGTCTCATTACAATTGTTCATTACAGACACACACTAACAGACAGTGACCACCAGTGAATTGTGTTGACAGAATGAAGAAAAAATCTTCTCTTTGTATAGTGCGTATGCCTAAAGTTACAAAGGGATGAGTAAGGTAAACATCACCAAATACTATTATTAACCTAGAAACAGAGAGTTTTTCCAAAGAAGATTAATGATAGTTTTGTGGTACACTGATGAGAGAGAATCTTTTCCAGAAACAAGCAGAGAAATGTAATGTTTACAAACACACATTATCTCACCTGCATATATTTGACACATTGATTTATCTAATATCCATCAGAAACAATTTTCACCGAATACTTCAAAAGATTGAGATAAAGGACTTGTATAACACTTTACAGTGATTTTGAGGATTTATAACAGTAGGGAAGATTACTTCTGCCACTTCTTTCTTTCTTCCTTTTTTGTTTTTTTTTTAAACACTGAAGTCTATCACTGAAAAGTCTTTATCTGAACAGGAATGCCAGAAGAGGAAGAAAAGGTAACAGAAGAAGAGAATTCATGTGCACACAGAGAGAATAAAAAGGAAATTGTATAGGACAGCAAAACTCACAGAGGAAAAGAAAATATTCCAAACAAATGTAAAAGACGAGGGAAATCAAGAAGGGCAAATCAAGTAAAGAGGTTGAAAGCATATGAAAGCAACCCAGGCTCTGGAAAACGAGTAAGAGGCAAACATGTGGAAAATGTTATCAGCCAGCAAAAGCAACAGATGACAGAGGGGAAAAAATAACAAAATGCATGCATAAAGAAGACCAAATTCTTGTTATCACTCTCTATTAGAATTGTACAGAAATGTTATTAACATAATATCAAGCATCATGTATATGGTGAATACAAATGAATGATATTCCTGAAGCTTTATCTTCAGTTCTGTATTTCAGAAACATTTAGTCCAATCTCCACGCTAACCAGAGAAAACTCATAAAACCTGCTGAATAAATAAAACTAAGTAGTGTCAGTATCCTTCATTTAATAATTTTCTTCTACAGTGTTGATGGACATTGTATATTCTTTTTTTGTCTTTTTTTTTTTTGTGTTTCAGAATTAAGCACATAACTTTAAACTGTTATGGAGAAAATACAAATGCAGGTAAAGTAAGAAATGACATGTTTGGATGTGAGAATTTAACTGGTAGTCTCTCACATATAACAGGAGCTCAATGCTTTTTGTAGGATCTTGCATTTATTCATAAACTAAGATGTAAGTGGACAGAAGAACTTAAGCTTGGAACTCTGTGATTTCTCTTTTGATTTTGAGCCAGTTTGTATGTTTGATTGGCTTTAAATTTTTCAGTTCAGGTGGATAAGTATGAAGAAATTCTTTAAGCCGACCTGAGTCTTGTATGGACTCAGGATGAACTCTTAACACACAGTATGCACCAGCAGAAACACTTTCCTTAGAAAGTGGAATGGTAACAGTAGGACTTTCACAACTGGCTGAAAAATAACTTTCAGCAGATGAATGTTCTGCTTTTTAAAGTATGCAGTTCATTCCAAAGACAGAAGTCAAACACCTTCAGATGCCTGGTGTCAGATTCTCTGAGTTGTGATGTTTTATAATATACTGAAAAACAGGAAATTCCACAGTGGAAAAAAAGCTGAGAAATAGCACAGGAGACTGACTTCACAAAGGTGCTGGAGTCTGGAGATTTTTGTAAAAATATCACAGAAAACTACAGAATGGAAAAGGGAGTATTCACACATGAAGAAGGGGATTTGGAGCTTGTTGGAAAGTGCATGAGTGATGGGAAAGTGGAACTGAGGGCTTACTGAAAACATGTAGAGCTCTCCAAAGTGTATTGCATAGCTCCTGAGAAAATTGCCATGTATTAGGAAACCCATCAGTCCTCTTGATAGAATGGAACTTGAGTAATGCACTTTCAAGAGCCTCTTTCCAAAATGCAAATAGCAATCAGAGTCTTTGCTGAAATAAAGCTCAGTTTCAGCCTGGAAAACACATATTAAGATAAATTAATAAGAAAGTAAAATCTTTTAAAAAATCTACCAAAAATCTGTCCAATGGGCAGTAATGAAGAACTTAGCTCCTCTCTGAGAGTCCAACTTACTCTTGTAAATCTGCCTCTATCAGTAAAACTTCTCTTAGAAAAACAGTAAACAGTGTTTTTCTGTTTCATAGCTAGGATTCTTTTTTTCTTTAATGAAAAAAACAGGGCTTGGGCAGGTATATATATGTATGTGTATATATTTTATGTGTGTGTGTGTGTGTGTGTGCGCGTTTGGAACCTTTGAATTTAGTACATGCTATAAACTGTTACAGTAAACCCTTACAGCAATATATAGCAGTCATAGCTCCCAGACACTAAAACAGAAATGAACTGCAGTAAACACCAGCTTTTAATACCGGGACTCAAAGCTTCATTTATATCTGTCATCTGAACTCTATCTGGAAGTGATAGTCATTTATCCTGCAAATCTATTCCAGTAACATTTTCTGAAACACTTAAAGAGGCTTTATATTGCATTAACACAACACAAGTATCTTCCCTTGGAAGAAGGAAAAAAATAAAAGAGATTTCATTTCTTAAAAAATGTTATCAGATATCCATTATTTTCAATTGTCCTGCTGCTACTACTATTGGTCGTTATATAATCTCGTTCAAAATTGCCAATATATTCATAACTCTGAGACAGGTATAATTTAAAGAGAATCTTAAAATAAACTTTGACAAGACTTACACAACTATATAGTCTAGCATAATTCTACAGAACTACCTGTTGGAGGCTTACCTTTACTAACCGACACGGTTCCATTAGAACCTCTGTTGAAAGCCACAGCTGCATAGCTGAGTACTTTATGGCTGCCAGTCTGCTTTCAGAGAGTCAAACTCCTTCTCCTGCCCACACCGTCATTCTGCCATTTCCTGTTTCACCTTGGTTACGTTTAATGGCAGGAAGTTCAGATGAGCCCTCAGTGCAGTACATCCCTCCTACCTGCTCTCTGTCCTTGTGGGATCATGGAATACTGTACCTAAGAACTCTATGCTTAAACAATGATGCACGTGAATAGCAGAAGCATCTGGGCTAGATTAACTGAGTTAAAGCCTCATGTCTGAAATCTCAGTGTTTCTGAGAATGCACAGAAATCTTGCATTTTTCAGAATGATAAGGATTATTGCAAGTTTTTTGTCTTTGATCTTATCCAATTGCCTGGTACTGCCAGTATCAATCAATTTCTTCAATTTAAGCAGAATTTAACACCTGCTTCCAAAATGACATGAAAGGTAGTTTCCATGTTGCCCCCATCTCCAATTTAGTTCAACCAAATTAAAATAATTCTCTTTACCTTGTAGTGTACAATATTTGCATTAAAAGTTATGAATTTTAAAGGAATAAATAGCATTCCTGCCCTAATACATTTTGGGAATTTTAGACAGTAGATAGTCAGACAGGTATGCCAGTGCAACTAATGTTATGGTGCAATTTAAAAAAATTTCTTAATTCCAAACATTTTTTAAACAGGAATGTGAACCTCTGAGATAAGGAACATGAAGTATATAATATCCTATGAAAGGTACTGTCTTGTCCTGAAGTAGTGATGTCAATAGTTTTGAAAAGGTTAATGAGCTACCTCTAAAATATGTTTTTGAAAGCTCTCTATATGCTTTGCACATGTAAGATCATCATTTTGGTATTTTAAAATACAAATAGATCCAGTTAAAAAGATGGCAGAACACATTTGAGTAAATTTCAATCCTATTAAAAAAACATAAGCTTAAAATTTACTCACAGACCCATACATTTTAAGAAGTATCAGCATGGCCACAATAATGAAGTAATCCATGCAGCTGGGGCACCAAGAAGGACGAAACCCAGCAGGGTAAATGAATGCCACTAGAGTGTGCTAAATATGTAAAAGCAGGGCATTTGAAAGGATTAGAAGCCTAGAAAGAGGTGATAATAAGTAGAAGGTCAGTTAAAGAAAAACTAACCCAGTAAGAACAGAAACAGTGATGCTGAGTGCCAAATACAGGGATGTTCTTGCAGAAGAAATTGGATTGCTTTGTTTGCCACACTGCAGAGTTCTCTGCTACAATTAGGCAGCTCCTACTGTAGCAATATTGCATCTAGAGAACCATATGAATTCTGAAAATACAATATAAATTACACCGCGCTTCCTAGTATTTGCTCGCTACTCATATTTGCAAAGTATACAATCCAGTATTGCCCTATTAAACAACTTTCTTCAATCACTTTGTCCTTCCTTCTCAAAACAAATCCATCTTTCCCAGAAGTCTGTCTTGCAAAAGGGGGATGACAGCTGAGCTTCCTAGGTGCTTTTAGGGAAGCAGACTGTATTTAAGGACTGATGGTGTCAAGATGAATGTGTGTTATATCTAAAGTGAAAAGCAAACAATGATGTTGGCTGCCAGGTGTGAGCAGGTATGAAATTCATGTGTCACAGAGCAGGAATGAGTAAGGAGAATGTCTGCCAGGCTTCCATGCAGTCCATTCCTACTAATTTCCCTCCCCACAAAGGGAAATTCAGAATAATTTCAATTATCTGTTGAAATTACCCTGAATTTCAACAAAGTACAACAGTTTCCATTATTGAAACTCAGCTTTTCACAGACAGGAATAACTGTGATTTGGACGAGGATGGTGCCAGGTCTGTGTGGACTGCACGGGGCTGGGCACTGTTAGGCACACCTGCAGCATTCTGAAGAAGCAGGGAGGTAAAAGGAACATGTTGCTTAGCATAGAGAATTGAGAAGGCCCAGCATTCTTCCAACATCCTTTTATGTAAAAGATTATATCCACAGTTCATCTACACAAACAGTCACGTCATTTTACTCACCTAATCTGTAACACATGCACAATAAGTATTTGCAAGAAACAGTCCTAGACTGTAATCACTGAGTTCTGATTCAAATAAAGCAACCTTTAATGCCGATATTATACCATGTAAGACATATTTGTAGGCTAATTAACTATGAAGGGGAGTATCAGAATCAGTACAATATTCAATAAATCTTGGTATATAGTTCTGTAGATTATAATATAACAGATAATATAGAATTCTGTACTAATAAAAATCTAAGAGGAACAAAGCTAATTGTTTTACAAGCCACCTCTTTCCTGTCTATATCCCTCTCTATGTTGCATACACAGACTGGGCAAAGCTGTTCTCACTGGTCTTTTTGCTTCTTGAAGGCTACTGATACTTAATGGAATGGTTATATAAACTGCTCAATAGAAAAAACAGTAAAAAAGAATGGTGTCAAAAAGCTCAAGGATGTAAGCATTTGTATCAGTGAAAGTATTATTAAGGAGAATGAAAGAAAATAGAAAAGATGGTAACAGTCCTGATTTTTGAGATATCGTGTTTTTGCCTAGTAATTTAAAAAACAGAACTACCTTCTTGCCTAGGATTTGGGACATCAAAGCTCTAATGCATATGCAAAATGGAGAACAATTTCCTAATCTAGTAACCAGAGGAGACACCAGAGATCGTTTATGATCGTTTTTTCACCATGATTACTTAATTTCTAGTGCATAAATACCCCTTGAAGTCAAGATTATTTCCACCTACCTTAATACCTGAATGAAAGACATAAAGTAGCTTCCTCACTTGCTTTCAACCTTACAAATTTATGTTTTGCACAGAGGCATAGTTTCACAGACAAGTGTATGTGCCCTCATTTTGAAGGACACCATAGTTCTGGCTAGGAAAACTTCTGATGAAACTGCAGAAAGACGAGAGGAGACATTGCTTCTTTCTTATCTGGGGTTTATCACAACAGAGGCCAGGGTTTTCTTTTTTGCGCGGTATTTAGACCCACAACCATTTCATAAACACACCTAGAGAACATATTCCACACAAAATGCTTTGGGGAACTTAAAGGGTGCAAAGATTTATTTCTTCATCAACTTTGGACAAAGAGATAACACTGACCTGCTGTTCTAAATAAAAATTTTGGCAGGTCTGTGCAGGGGTAACAAACTCAATTTTGTGTTCAGAGTAATTTTTCCTGGCAAAAGCTTAGATGCCTAGGACTTGGGGCAGAGAGTTCATTAGACAGTGGGTTTACGCACTGTTCATAATTTTGAGTGGGATGTGTGTAGGTTCTTTAAGGGGTTAGTGGTGGAGCTAAGTGCAGAGTTCAGATCTCACAGATCTTTAATTAATGGTCTAGCAGTTTACCACTAGCTTTCGAGGATAGTGTTTAAGCAAGCACGTGAACATTAATTTAACTATTCTGTAAATTTTAGGGAAAAAAGTCATACGTAAAAAGCCATATATAATGTTCTGCAGGAATCTAGGACATGTACATCCCGTGACTGAAATGATACTCTCTTCTGAAAGACTTCTTTATCTACAAATGCAATTCACCTCTGTTTTCCTTTGCTTTCCACTTTTCCATGTTCAAACCTATTATATTCCAGAACAGAATCCTAATTTACATCACCGCCCCTGTATAGCCTTTTATTTCAACCAATGCATGACCAACAGCAATGTGAATATGCAAAACTGAAATCAACTGGAGTTTTTAAATGTATTCAGCAACAATGCTTTCCAAAACTTTTCACAATCTCTTGTAGAGTAAATGTAGCACCAAGTCATCCATATTTGTAACAAGATTAATGGAAGTCCCAAAGTCATGAGTAAAACCCAACCAGCACATCTCCCCACTTCCCGGTCCCGTATTTTCCTGCATATCATCTTTCTTGAAACACTGTTTCAGCATTCAGGGGGTGACAACTCACTCTAAATAAGCTGTCAAGCTTAATTGAACTACTCTGCGAAAATACAATCTTTCATAAAGAAAATGCTTCAAAAGCATAAAAGAAAGCAAGACATCTCTCTCTCTAGGGGGTTTTGTCTTTTTTTTTTTTTTTTTGTAACCATTGTTGAAATTATCTAAAATGGTCTCCCTGTGTAAGGAAGAAAGCAAAATCAGCACAAACAATTTCATACAATTTGGAAAGCCATAGAGGGCAGTTTACCTGCAATTGTCAACGTTACTTCTTCCCACAGCATTAGAGAAGCTGAAAGGTCCGACATCATTGATTTCTACGACTTTTATACAGCCAGTGAAATTGTAGACAGGTCCAGAAATCTACAAAGGAAAAAATGCACACAGTTCTTTTGCTTGTCATTGTGATCAATTTTAAAAATAATTAAGTTACTATAAAAATATTTGTAGCATAATTTTACCTACTCCTGAAAAAAACCTCCTGGTCTCCATTTTTTCTCTAATGAAATTCTACTGGGAAAAAAAAAGAATATGAAAAGAAATCACAGCAAGATAAGCAGTACTGACTTAAAAATAAACTTAACGAATAAATTTAAAATCAGAGTTTGGGACATGCAGACAGCACTACAGGTATGGTGAAACACCAGTGAAAAGTGTTTTTCACTAACTTTAATCAGGTATTTACTTTTTTATGGAGGAATACAGGTCATGCGGAATGGTAAACAGGGAAGATTCGAAATTAGTAAGTTTACTACTTCCCTGCTCAAAAGATTTCTAGTACCATTAATCATGTTTCAAAGATGCCTAAGGACCTACTAAAAATGGGAATCACTGCAGGGGCACTGAAAATACAGACAACAGTAAGTTGTTATGCACTGCCAAGGACCTGTTTCTAACACTGAACATGAAGTCAGGTTTAGATAGTTGCAGAAACATAAATAAAAATATCTTGAGGAACAATTTGCTGAAAGCATAATGGAAAGCATTAAATGCTTTTTAAAGCCCAATGGGAATATTAAGCCTGCCAGAAAGGCTTCAGAGCTAATAGACCATCTAAGTATAAAGGGAATGTTCAAAGAGACAAGGCTTTAGCAGGAAATGTAAATGACTCACCAAATCAAAATTTAATGAAGAGTAGTTCTGGGAGGTTCCCATGACAGAACCTCTTTTTAGTTGGGGTACATCAGAGATCTGGGCCAAATTAAATTATTACTAGAAAATTTTTTTAAAAAAACCTAAAAAGTGAACAGTGGCAAAAAAAGAGAAAGATCGAATAGTGTTTGCCTGGGATTCCTATGGGAAGTTACTGTGGTCATCACTTAAAATGTCATCCAAACCATGGGAATGGTAGATACGGATTTTTTGGGGGAGGAGAGGAGGGCTTGGTTTTTTTGCTTTATATGATTTTGAAAATGGGGACAAGATTAGGCCATGCAAGGACACATCTCAAACTACAGATCACTAAGTCCCAATTCCATTCAAGACAAACTATTATGAATTACACTGAAGAACAGAATTAACAGATATGTAAATGAATGTAGTGTATGGGGGAATAGTTGAGATGGTTTCTGAAAAGGGAAATTGTAACTCACAGGAGGAACCCTGACGATGTGAAAAAGGATGCCTTGGCACATAGCCTTTGATTTCCAAAGGATTTTAACAAGTTTCTGTGTTGAAAGACTCTAAAGTAACTCAGTCCCCCTAGGATAATAAGGAAGGCCTTCAATAAATTAGGAGAATGGTTAAAACAGAAGCAGAAAAATTGTAAATAAATGGAGAGGTTTCTCAATACAGAGAGCAGCTAGAAATTCTCTCTGCAAATCTGTATTAAGGTCTGTGGTCTTCAACATGTTTAAGTGGCACAATGCTTTCTGCTGTACTCAGGATAGCAAAACTAAAATCCTGAGAGTAGGATTTCACAATATATGCACAATATGCAAAAATGTCACAATATGCAAAATTATAAGGTATGTAAGGATGATGATACATATGAGAGTTTCTGAAGAGAGTGACTGTATAGACCAGGAATCTTCAGTCAGGAAAACTCACTGTCAATGAGAGACAGAATAGAGCAGTGTGACGATTAATAAAGAGTTTTCACAGTTTCTCAAAATAGAGGATCAAAAGGACACGAAATGACATAAATCAGTGCGAAGATGAAAGCAAGGTAAAGGGTTTTCTTTTCATACAACTCAAAATTAAGTTGTGGAACTCTGCCAGAGCATGTTGTGGATGGTACACGTGTAAATGGGGTTAAAAATCAATCACATTAAAGGGAAAGAAGAGCTGTCTCCCTCCCAGCAGACAGATAGGCTGCACAAGTACAATACAGTTGAAGCAAGGAGAATGGCTTTGCTCTGCTCTGCTCGACCGCTCTGGAACGTAACACACCATGCCACACCATACGCTATAAACAGAATGGACTGGCCTTCCAACTCATGGGAGGGCTCAAAGACTTCACTAACAGTTCATTGTTTATTTCCTTAGCTGCAAAGGCTTACAGGAAGTTAAGACTTTAAAAGAGATATATTATTACACAGCAACAATGTGGAAAGTTATGTAACCATCTATAAGGTGGCATTTAAAGTCAACAAAGTTCAAGTGTGGCAAAGGGAAGATAGTTTCTCTGTGGAACAAACACAGAGGGTTACAATGAAGCTTCCTGGAACTTATAAAGAAACAAAAACCTCATTCAAGAGCTGGACATGAGTGCTCTCCTCCAAGTTAACTTTGTACATTAAGAAAACAATACTATTTGTTATACCACAAGGGCCAGCAGAGATTATTGATATGGATTACAGACAATAGAACACTCTTTCTCTTCCTCCTTTGCCAGCCACTCTGGCATGGAAATCAGTGTGATGGACTGCCAAGTGTTACACTCAGCAGTCTGCTTTTGCTGCCATCTTCATAACAAAATATACCAGGTAATCTTTGAAGACGTGTTGCCCTACTAAGGTTCACATTTTAATTTTTATAAGAGATGCTTTTTATTTTTTTCTCTGCCTTTTATAAATAGTAAATAAAATAATTTTCAAATTAACAGGATGCAGGATCTGTTGCAAATTTATTATGAACACAGACAGAAATGGTTACAGGATTCTGAGCCGGAAACTATGTGGGACCCGTAACATTTCCCCCCAAAAAAATCAACAATTGAACAGTGTTTTAATATTGTCTGCATAAATCGACTTGTTAAAGCTCTGCTGTTTTTTTTTTTCTCCCTGAGCCTCTTATGATTGTCTCAGTCATATCATGCATGGGATTGTAAAAATGAACAAACAAAAAAGAAAACAAAAGAAATCAATAAATGCAAAGGTCATATACAATACGATTTTATCATAGCTACTGTGCCAAGTTAAGTTCATCCAAGACTCTGGCATAGGGAAAATTCACTATGTCAACCTATGATCCATTTTGCACACTGAAGAGCAAATTAGTCACTTGGTTTGGAAATCAACATTTATCTGCATATTTCCCCAAACACTGTAGCAGTGAATATTTTAACAACAAGGTTTCCTTCCCCTCACTACTGGCTGGCCTCCTAATAATTTCTCTTACATTGATATGTGCATATTTTGAAGGTAATGAATTCCTCTAAAGCAATCTTAAAATAATTACTTCTTGTTTTTTTCATTATAACTACATTATAAACATTTTGGTCAAACAATTACTTGCATTTTTTCTGCTATGCTATCTATACAAAAAATAATATCTTAGAGATATATATGAATAAGAGCTATTGATATATATGATCAAAAGTAAGCAGCTTTTATTCTGCTATTTTTAAGAACAGATCCTTTTTGTGTTTAGCAGAATATTAAAATGTAGACTTCACATGTAGTCGGGTTCCCTTCCATTTACAAAAATACATTAATATGCTGACAAACTGTAGCACTTAAATTGCCTGAAAATGTCAGGGCCAGAGCAACACCAGAAATTTAGTTTAATAAAATTCACTATTCACAATCTATTCAGATATGTTTGACATACAGTAACCATGCTCTTTAAATGCCCTTTATACTTGACAAAAATGAGTACAGATACTCACCTTGTAGGAAAAGTTCACACATTTATGCCAAATCATTTATTAACATCCCTTATTGACTAGCCTAAATTAAGCTGCTGTTAGATAGAATTAACCTAGAATGAGTTCCTAATGAAATGAACTTACATGCTGTCAATTCACTACGGATTCATAAATATTATAATGAGATTTTGGCTTATGATCTGAGCTTTTATTTAAAAATATGATTAACTGGAAAGAAAACAAAGCATAGCACAATCTTTCCTTATTTGTCGCCACTCAAGATAAATTTTATATATCTTAAAAATTCTCACTGTAGATATTACAGTGTACCAGAATACACTATTTAGTAGTCTTTCACATCTTTGTGATTCCTGAAATATGTCTGATTTTGGAGTCTGATTAGTAGAACTCTCTTCAATAGACTGCAAAACTTTTGAAATGCAGTATTTCAAACTTAAATAAAATAATTCAGATGCACAGTTTTGAATACTCTAATAAAATTTAAACTTGTGTTTACTAAAACCACCGTGAACTATTTGGAAATTAATAATGCAAAAAACCCCTCAACTTAGATAACAGCTTCTTTACTCCAGTTTTGTTTTGGGTTTTTTTGGGTTTTTTTTTTAATGATTAGAATCCTATGAAACAGTCAAAATGGACTCTGAAATTAAGCAAGCCATAATCTCAGCTCTGTATTCTCTTCAAATCAGCCATACAAAGTTGGCTAACCATCTCAGTTTTAACCTGCTTGAAACCTGCTGCAACTGAACTTCAATATCAAGCCCACTAAAAAAAAATTCTGAAAACCAAAAATAACTTTTTAAAAAACCCAAACAAAACCACACCTAAATTCCATGGGTTATGGAGGTGATGCTTCCGCCTAAAGAAGAATTTGTTCTTTAAAAATGTCGTTTTACAACCTATTTTCCTCTCTTAGATACTGAATTACATACAGCACAAAATAGAACTACACAGACTATCAAATTAGCAGCAAGGCAATCAGAATGGGCTTAATCCAACAGGACATTATTCTGCCTTTATATTTCACTTATTGAACACTGAAACTTGCCTGCATTCAAGGCAACATGCTATATACGAGATGTGTACTTTCTTCAATCCCAAAAGTTTTCAAGACTTTGTTAAAAATCAACATTAGTGACTCAGACATCATATTGCCAAAAAATGTCACACTTTTGTTCTGGTTGATTTAAATTTTTTTTTAAAATCAATTAATAAAAATTAACCCTTATTCATTTTAACTCTGGCAGTTCAAGCAAAATGGACAAGGTTTATCTGGTTAATTTTTACAGCTACTAATGAGAGAGAAATGCACCTCCCTTTGAGAAGTCCTGCTGAAGTAGACAGTGGCAGGGGAGTGTGTGTCTTTGATGTACCTATACTGTTCATAAACACTTTCTAATATTTACTTTTAATAAAACTTTCCATACTCAGTTGAAATTTTAAATCACAAGCATTTTTATTGTTAGATAATGGAGTATGAGCCAAAGAGCTTAATGACATTTCAAAACATGTAGGAAAATGAAAAGTAGTATTAGCTCTCAAACAAAAGTAATAAAAGGAAACACTTAAAATATGGGAGAAGGAATATTGCTTCAGCTTCTGCCCCGGTACTAGCATAGAAATGGGAAGGCAAAATGAGAATATGTACTGGTAATATTGCCTACATGCTGTCATATAAATAAATTGGGTGAACTACCAAGGAACTATAATTTTCTCCATCCTGACTCATAGTGACTACGAAATGAAATACCATATAAACCTATACATAACACCAAAGGATCGTTCCATTCATATTTTAATGTAATAGAAGATTTTACACTGATACTGTGATTCTGAACCAAACATCCCAAAATAATTTTAATTAAGTTATACTAACACAACTAAAAAGGGGTTCAAGCAGTAAGTGAAATCCAGTTTTTTTTTTCATCTAACTGCCTCTACTGAATTTTTTAAAGAATTTACTGTTATTACCCTGAATCTGCTTTTACTGTATCTGCCATGGACATTGAATCCTATCACTAGACTTTCATGAAACAAGAATGGTAAAGCATAATAATATAGGCAGAAGAGGGGGAGAAAATAAATCCCCAAACTGCCCAGGGTGGTACAGGTTTACATTTCTGCTCTTCATTTCTCATTTGTTCTAGCCACTCGAATCAGGGGTTGCAAAAGTTGCAACCCTGATGGTTCTGCCGTGGGAAACCAGCAAGTCAATAGTTCTTCCAGCCTCCTGTGCTGTAGTGCAGGTAACTGAGACTATCCTCTCACACTGGACCTGAACTGGCAAACCCCTTCCTGCATTGCTGTGCTTCACAGTGGAAACCAGACAGGTCATCTGCCTGGTCCCAGACTCGGGGGAACCAGCTCACCGTACAACAGACATTCACATTCCTCTTGCACCATTTCTTCATATAAATTGACTGGCAGTCTAAAACTTGAGCATAAGTGCTTCACTGTCAATTTTCCATGGCTCTGGCAGTTCTAGCTCAGAATGGTTCGTTAAACCACAAAGGATTAATTAAAATCAGTAAGTCTGAAAGATTCAAGAGTACTGAGAAATTCCCTTACCATTTTTGTGAAAGTTCATCCTTGGCCAGGATCCTTACCTTTTAAACTTGCTCTTGGCTTGCGCTTAAACAAGTGCAATGTTGCATTTCAGAACAGATGTGAAGACTCTGATGTGAGGAAGGACCTTCCTAAGCTTTATATGGCTAGCAATGTCTGCTCCTTTTCTAAACAATCTCAGTGTTTATACTTATGAACATAATGAATGATTGACTTACGGCTTTTGCTATTGCAATTCTTAATAAGTTCAACTACTGTAATTTATCTTTTTCAATTCTCTCTGTTTAATGCGGTACAATACCTTGCCCCTGAGAAAGATGGAAAATATATTGGCCTGAAAGGACTAGAAAATGTAGAGTGAAACTTGGAAAATGGACTTACCTTTCTTGTATAGTGCAGACTCTATCAACTGTGGAAATCAGCTCATCTCCCTTCACTTCACTTTTTCAGAGTGACACTGAAGCTACACATTGAACACCATGCTAACACATTACAGTATTACAGCACTTAGAGAAAGGTGTTCGGAGTCCCATCACCATGAACTAGATTTCAGTCCAAGTCAGTCAACTTCTGTAGTTCTGGTTCTTGTCCAATCAATAACCAATCACTCAAATCTACAAACATTTAACCCAAGAGATGTTTGAATCAAGCATATGTGTTTATATGCTGACGGATTTGATGATTCTCATGGGTCACTTTCAAGTCAGGATAGTCTGTATCTAAAGTAAGATTCAGTGTGAAACACGTCTTAGTGAATTACAGATGCTGAGTTACAAAAAACGGAAGAGTTCTAACAAGAAGTTGTACATCTGTCTGAACTAGAAGAGATAACACCTTATCTAAAAGAAAGACCTCTGTGAATAAAGGGGTGTCTTCAGAATTAAAAAAAGGCCCATAAAAATGAAAATGTTCTGATAAAATAGGCTTTTCTTTAATGAACATATATTGTACATGGTATTCAGAAGGGCCTAATTTTGCCGGACTCCTAAGAAAACTGAAAATTCTCTTCTGAAGAAGAGAGAGAGGAAGAAAATTTCTTCATAGATTTTTATGATCTGTGCTTTTCTTATATCATGCCCGTACACCTTCTAGAAACATATGCAACTGTTTTGCCTGGTTTTTTACATCTTAAATACATTTTTTTTCCTTATAGTGCAATTTCTTAAGACAAGAGCCATTTCAAGGTAACACAATATTCCTCACACACTAGGTAAGGCATATATCAGCTGGCTCACTATGCCTTTCAGCAAATGCCTTCACTTCCCCAAAATACTCCAGAGAATCCAATGAGGCATATATCAGGACCAGGTGAGAAGCAGCGGTTTACAGTGTTAGGAACATGGTAACGAGGAGAGCTGCCTGACACATAACAAGGCTTTTAGGAGCATGTGGGTGTTCCAAGGTTACCAAGATGTTAGTCACATGTACTTATGTGATCAGACGTGTATCTACAGTAGACAGATCACATAAAAATCTTAACCATGATATGACAAGAAGGCGATGAATCCACAGACTTCCAAAATGCATTTAATTATCTTACTATAGTAAAGCAATATGAACTGTTGTGTTCTAAACCAAATAAACTCTACCAATAACAAAAAATTTAAAACTTTGGTTAATTTTTAATGAAACAATGGACAGGTTACTACTCCTTTTTGTCTGCTCTGTCTTTCAGTTAGTTGTTACTGCCCCTGTGACAAATGTAGTAGAACATGAAAGTTCATCTATAATTCATCGTAATAATATAGATTTAGATTAATGGTAGTTTAACTTGGCACAACTGAGAAGTGGACATATAACCTGTTTTTTTATCTCTTCTGAGAAAACAAAAACTTTTAGCAAAGGAGTGGGGCAAGCTGTTGAATTTGGTTACCTACTTCTTTGGTTTAGCTTGAATTTCCGTTTTGAGAGATGCAGTCCTGAGAGACTTACGACAATATGTGTTTCCCCAGAGCTTTGAACTGTGCTACCTACTCATTGCCAAAGATTGATGTTGATTTTTGTGGAGCACCTCCTTTTGGTCTAGCTCTAAATTTTATTTTTCCCCACCTTGACTTGTATACTATCCATAAACTTGTCAAAAGACACACCTAATCCTGAAATTCTCACGCTTGCCCTGAATTTCATGCTCTTAGACTCCTCGCCTAAAGCATTTACAAATTTTATTTAGAACTGATAGTCCCCAGGAAAACCGGAGTAAACAAAAAGATAAAATTCACATGAAACTACATTATGCACTATATGATCTAGACGAGAAATCAAACTATGTTCTACAAACTGGAAGTTTAAAGTAAGTTTTTCACTTATAAAAAAGAAAAC
Organism: Lycocorax pyrrhopterus obiensis; assembly: GCA_014706295.1. Taxonomy (NCBI): domain Eukaryota; kingdom Metazoa; phylum Chordata; class Aves; order Passeriformes; family Paradisaeidae; genus Lycocorax; species Lycocorax pyrrhopterus. Next base: position 74,264,515 of record JACSVZ010000014.1, on the reverse strand, counting down.
ACATATTAAAATAATTAAACATGAATGGCAGATTCTAAACTGCTCCTTTACTTGCTTCCATCACTCAGATCCTGAAAGTGAGTTCCCTCCTCTCCCTCCATAACATTGCTGTAAGCCTCAATGCTCACCTGTTCTATTCTTCTCAAGATGAAGTCTTACCTCTTTCATTTTTACTATCAACATACCTCAGGCTGTAATGCAGGACAAACACCACAAGGTCAGCCACTTTCCCTTTCCAGAGATTTAATGTATTTGTATTCCTTTTCAAGCATATTCTTTCTTGTTGAAAAAAAAGTTGCGAAAGTCAAAAAAAGTCAACACTATTAAAAGCCCTTTGAATGAGGTTAAAAAAAGAAATTCATGCAATATGGATCCCACTAAGATAAAATTATTTATTTTTCTATTCAGTCTTCACAGAGATTACAAGTGTCATTAATAACAGTATGAAGATCTAGTACTCAGAGGACTCTGAACCCTCCCTTCCACTATTCTGCAGCCATTGATTCTTCTACAGCCACATTGAAGAACATCTGACCATGTGAAATAGTTCAGGTTTCTTCTCCTACCATTCTCTTAGAAACAGAAATATTAGACGAGGGTAAAGAACCATCTTCTCCAGACACTGAGCCTGTATCCTATATCTCCAGTAGCAACCAATGCAGCAGGCTAGGAAAAAGAACAGTAACAGATCTCAGCATGGCGGAAGCTTGAAGGGACCTCTGGAGGTCACCTTGTCCAACTCCCCTACTGAAGCAGTGTCACCTAGAGCCAATTGCTCAGGATCAAGTCCAGACAGGTTTTGCGTATCTCCATGAATGGAGACTGCCATGCGAATCAGAGGAACTTGTGCCAGTGCTCAGGCACCCTCATAGTGGAAAAGTTCTGATATTCAGATGACACCTCCTCTGTGTCATCTTGTGCCCACTGCCTCTGGTTCTGTCACTTGGCACTGCTGAAAAGAACCTGACTCGGCCCTTTTTGCTTCCTTTCTTCAGATATTTGTAGAATATTGGTGAATTTTCCTCCTGATCTTTCTCCAGGCTGAACAGTCCTGGCTCTGTCAGTCTTTCCTAACAGGAGAGATGTTCCAGTTCCTTAATCAACTTTGTGGCCATGTGCTGGTCTCTCTCCGGTAGCTCCATGTCTCATATTGAGGAGCGCAGAACTGGACTCAGCACTTCAAATGTGGCCTCACCAGGGCTGAGTATAGGATACAGATCACCTCCCTCAACATGCCAGCAGTGCTTCCCCTAATGCAGCTCAGGATAGCCTTAGCCTCCTTTGCTGCAAGGGCACATTGCTGGCTTCTGTTCATCTTGCTGTCCACCAGGACCTCCTGGTTCTTCACTCTAAGAAATCTACAAACTCTTTCATGTGAAACTGTACAAATCACAGGATGCCTGATGATCTCAGGCACTTCTTCATTCATGTTAGTAGAAGACTTTTCAGGTGATGATTTGGCTATTGGAATTTCAGTGGCCATAATGAATAAACTTTCTTATACAAATACACACATACATGTACATGTGCATGCTCACACACACAGGCACACAGAGGTTTGCATTCGTGCACTTATTTATGCTGTTAACCAGCAATCTCTTTTAACTAAACATCTAGCTAATCCAAATTCCTCTCCTCCAATCCCATTAAAGGGTTCAAAAGTACTCTGTTGTATGGACATACAAGATGGACAATAGGATTGTAGAATGGACAAACAATTTTCATTTTCACAAACTGATTGTAAGACACTATCAGTAACATTATTTTTCAGATCTTTCTTACCTGTGAGCTCACAAATGCCAAACAATATAGGCTTATGTGAATAGTAAGGATATTCCTATTATTTCAGGTTTTCACTGGCATTTTATCTTATGATTAACTTGTGTTATTTTAAAAAAAACATGCTATAAATGTACTTGGCTTTAATTTTTTCTCTCTTATTTTATTTTCGTAGTATTCAGCCTGTGCTAAAAACAATTGTCTGTAAAGCAGCATTCTGTAACCTAGTATAAGAATCTGTATAATGAGACATGACACAATCACATATTGCTTTTTTCTGCTACTATTATACAGAGAGAAAACAAGTTGCTGTAGTTGTATGTATGATTCTCAGAAATTTGTAATTGCAAGCACAGTAAAAGTAAGTAAAATCCAGGTAAACCACAGAAGAGAGTGACAGGTGCCGACAGAGTAACTTATCTTTAGCCTTTTTGCTTTCAAAAAAATTACCATTAATACTAATAAAATTGCCATTAATACTAATAAAATTGGAAATTAAAGATTTTGTGCTAATGTTCCCCACAATTCCATTTCATTAAATGATTCCTCCTCCTCCTCTATTCTTTCATTTCTAAATCTCATTTCATTGGATGAAAGAGCACAAAATAATAGTTGCATTTCCAATGTAGAACAGCCGCCAGTTCCTTTGTTCCTCTCTTGTCTTTTTTTATGTTGCACACCAAAACCACAAATTTACAAACAATGTGACCATCATGTTCTTCTCTTAATAATGACTCTTTATGTTACAGCAGCTTAGTCAGCCTCTACCTTCAGAGCAGAGTGCATTCCCTGCTGTCTTGGCAAATGTGTTGTTTGACCACTTTTCAGGCTCAGATGTTCCCTGCATGCCCAATAGGTACATTCAGACACTTAGCTTAGAGTGAAGCCATTAAGCAAACAGCACTGAAAGACTTATTTGCCAGGGATCAGTAATGACCTCCATTTACTATAGTTTTCTATAAAATCTGCCTCTGCTACATTGTTTCCTATTGGGAAAAGGAATGAAACAACACAGCAAAATGTCAAAGCTGTCGAGAAACACAAAGTCAATTTATTGTTACTGAAATAATGGAAACTTCTGTTTAGAAGATCAATGAGAATGGGAGATCCTGTACCAAGAACGGATGCAGAGAAAGATTGCTGATATTATTAGAGAAGTAGGTTCTAGGCAAAATCACAGAACTGTGAGCCTAACTTAGCATGCATAACAGGAAACCAAATGCTTTTGAATTTGGTAGTCTCTATTCCTCAACAAAATACTTGATGTCTTTTTATTCTCAAATACACAGCCTAAAAAAAAACCCCAACAAACCTTACATTGTAGATTGGTAAGTGTCAAGGACACTACAGAAACACTAATCACCTAGATTAACTCTGGAAGGAGCAAACGGGAATCACCATAATTTAAACAGAGTCTAGACAAAGAAAACTACCTCTTCAGTGATGGAAGGAAAAATCAAGAAATTAGAGATCAGATAAAGAACTGAAAACATCAAAGATGGAAGGTGTGAAATTTTCTTAATTAAAATGGCAGGAATGTCTGGCAACCACCTGCTGGAAGAGGGTACTGGGAATAATGAATACACAGAAACCCATACACAAAGAGACAGCAAAGAATATAATATATGCTGAAAGTAGAAAGCATAAAGATGAAATAAAAGTTGCCAAAAACTCAAACTGAGCTGGACCTTACGCAAGTTTCAAACACAGGGAGAAAGCAAGAGTGATAGACTATAAGTGAGAAACAGGACCAAGTTACAAATACTGCAGCTGCCACCAAAATCCTCTGTCTTATTAACACTGGAAAAGCAGTGTTAAAACTTCGAGGGTTTTCCTAGACAGTCATGTATCTGTGTGATTTTGTAATAGGCTGCATAGTTCATTTGCTTCTATTTTAGATTAGCATTATGCTCTCTTAAGCATAAAATTTACACTGGTAGAAAGATAAAATATGATTTGTTTCCATAATGAGCCAAAGAGTGGGCTCTGATTAAAAAAAATAAAAAGTTTCTAGATAACAACCCAGATGGAAGACAATAGGTACAGCAGGGAAGTAGCAGACTGCAGATTAAGCAGAGAAACTGAAACTACTCTTAGGAGAACAGAGCACAGAACCTGGGCTCAGAGATAATGAAGAAGAAAACAGGACCAAACAAGATGCAAATTTAGTGAATTTCACAAAGGCAGTGAGAGACTAAAAACCTGCCTGTAAGATCATGGTGGGTGGGCAAGGGTTGTGTCTAGCCATTTTTCTTCTACTTTGTTTGACTTCATACTAAGCTTTTATTATTAAGAGGTTAAATGTTCTATTTTCCAGTTTTCTTCTACCAAAATCTGGGATGTTACTTATTTTGAAGACTTTTGGTCTTCTCTGGTTAAAGAAAACCATGCAGAATATTGTGCCCAGATAGCTTCCTGCAGTCTAGGTCAGATCAAGAGGCTACCAGCTGCGAGGGTATTTATGCATCCTTGTGTTAAGGCTCCATGAGAAAACCCCAGATTTCAACATCCATTTCACTCAAAGATTAGGAAAGGCATAAAACCTCATATGACTATTTTCATATAAAATGCATAAAGAGAACTTTCTGCTAGCTGTCCTAGTATTTCTTTATAAAGAGATTGCTAGTTCCTTGTGGAAGGAATGGTTCTTACCAGCTACTCAGGCAGGGCTCTCACTTCTGGAAATACCTTTAGCACACTGAAAAGTCTACTGCAGGCCTACAAATTATCAATGACACCTAACAGAAGTCTAAGAGAAAATGCTGTTTGTGATTCTTTGTGAGCACATGACACAAATTAGCCACAGAGGTCCCTCTGAGGTGGCAGTGCAGTTGAGGGAATGTGGTGGGCAGAGCTCAGATGGCAGATAAGATCCCTCCGCTCTCTTGCTCCCACCCCCTCACGAGGATGGTAGAGAGAAGAAGGGAATACGTGAGCAAACTCGTGGATTGACATTAAGACACTAAAGTGAAGAAAAAAAAGTGATGCAAAAGCAATCATCACCAGCAGGCAGGTACCCAGCCAGTCCCTGAGCAACAGCCACTTTGGAAAAACTTCCTCCCATTTAATTGTTGAGCATGATGTCATATGGTATGGGATATCCTTTTGGTCACCCAGGATCAGCTGTCTCAGCTGTCTCAGCTTGACCACACCTAGTCTATTCACCAAGGGGTAAGAGCAAGAAACAGAGAAGGAATTGATGCTGTGTAAACAATGTTCAGCAACAGCCAAATCATCTCTATATTAGCAACACTGCTTGGGTCACCAGTCTAAAACACAGCACTGTACAAGCTGCTGTGAGGAAAATTAGCTGCATCCCAGCCAGACCCAGTAGGGAGAATCAATACATATTGACATCTTGCATTTATCATACAAAATTTCTCAGATATTATAACAGTAGTTGATGCAATGCTTACTGCCAGTCAGTGCATGGAAACACAACTGCCACTAAAGGTGTTGTTGAGATAAGTGAAGTCATGCAAACACTAGTGAAAATGGTGATGGGGTAAGAAATAAAACCCAAAAATGACTGTATCAGAATACTGTAAAAACACAGCTGTGAGAGCAAAGATTTTTTTTATTGTCAACAATTCAGGAGGCACTACATGGTTATGGAAAATTAAATAAACTACCTGTTTACCTCATTGCAACATGGATGTTTTTGGTTGCTGAGTTTGTATTTATCAGAAATGGCAACAATTTGCTCCACTTGCCATCCAAAGCACAGAAGTTTAATCAGTAAAAGTAATTTTCAGTGGGATTTAGCAGCAAATTGTCTTCTTTTTTTCTGAAGAGAAACTCGTGGATTTGCATTTTAATAGGATGAAGTTATACACCCAAAACTTCATGTTTGTGGCATAAACCTCTCTGCTGCTGAAAAAACTTTGAGAAAAATCACACATACATAAAATAGGAACAGATGAATATTCAGATAACTTTTATCTATTAAAATGTAATAAGAATTTTGCATAACATGCTTTTATCTCATGTCGATTGAGTTTTGTGGTTAGATTGCTACGGTTGATGGCTCAAAATTTACCTTTATCAAAAAAACCAAGTTAACAGACAAGTAAATTGATAGTTAAAGGAGACCAGCTCTTGATTTTAGCTGTGGGTTGAGGGGAATGCATAAAGAAACTCAAGGCAATATTTGTGCAGTCTCATCAATTGCATAAAGAACCAGTCTGCAAGAGATGAATCTACAGTTACCAAATACAGAAGGAAAGAGTGGGAGACAAATCTAGGGAACTGCTGGTTGAAAGGGTCATTTGGGTAATCATTGCATGAATTGCTCGACTAGTACACACATGCTGCAAATATATCTCTGCCTTGTCAAATATCTGGTTTCTCCTGAAGTGGAAAGGGTCCTGCCTAAACAAGTAATTGCTCTTGCACAATCTCCTTTTGGTTCACACCATCAGGTTGTATCACCTCAAGAACTACAAAGGAAGATTAGAGGCCATGACCTGGTATCTGCTGGTACACGGTCAGCACATTACCTTTTCCAAGGGGTAAACCCTAGCTCTTCTTTGTTCTTCTTCATTGCCTATAGGGAGTGTAGTGGCCACTATTCATGACTCTTAGGTATAATTCTACCTTGAAAAAGAGAGTGAGAGGAAGGGGTAAACCAGACCAAGAAGCCATACAAATTTTATGCGTGAAATCTTTTTTTTTAGGAAGAAAATGTTCCTGTATACATTTTCAGTCCAAGCAGATAGTCTGCCATCAAGCTTGTTACAGAAGATCCCAGAGTACACTTATTCAATGGATGATTACAGCCTTTCCTCCCATCCTTTGAGAGTCTTCTTGGAAACAGTGTAATGTTCAAGTCAGTGTCTGGAAGGAGCTCAAAGTGTTTAGATGACATATGTCTGGGATGCAAGCATTGAAGAGCATTGCTGCATTAAGTCACTTCACCGTAGTTTAAGCTTTAAGCTTTGCTGGAATGGACTGATACCAAACACATCCTCTAAGGGCTCATGAAAGTTGTCTGCTAACTGCTCAAGCCTTACTTCTCACTTATCATCAACCAGACCTGCTGACATGTTCAAAAAGGGATCTCAAAGAGTCACACAGAGGAATTAATGAAATGCCATCTTCACAGATGATGCCATCTGTTGAGATCGTTTCTTCCAGAAAAACAGCAATTATTTCTTTTTGTCATTTGTACAACATGAAGTCATAAACCCATAGCTACAACTCTCAAAGGTATATACATTTTAAATTGCATCAGCTTTTAAGATATCAATGTGAAGGCATAGCTCCATCAAACACTACAGATCCTGTGTAGCAGGCTGCTTGAATGTGCTGTCCATCCCATAATGCTGCCTGCTGCCAATTTCAAGGTAACAACCACTTTATTAAAAGAGCTTCCAGACTGGACCATGAATAATAGCCAAGACAAGGTGAAGTACCTGACAAGCTACCTGAGAAGGTGATTTACACATACACGCTACCACGTTTTCAGGTAAATCAGGAAATTTGGGAATGTGAGAAACATTGGATAAAGACTGGATAAAAAGGACTGAACATGCTCAGCAAAAGGAATCATCCCAAATGTCTATAACTGCCCTGGATTTTGCACACTGAATATGAAGAAGAGACAATTGGTTAACACAACTACGGGAATCACAGTTGTCGAAGAGTGAAAGCATCACAAAGACACTGAAAATTTCATCCCAGGACAACTCCCATAGCAGCACACACATCAAGATAAGGTATCAAGGAGATGTCTTGCCAACAAAAATGGGTTGTAGCTATTGCCAGGATCCTGTGGTAACATGCAGGAACTATGGACTAATTAAGTGTCAACATCAAGCACAAACTGCAGTCCTTAACATCTGGTCAACCTGGCAGCTATGGGAAAACAAAAATCCTCACAGATGAAAGACAAAATCTGATCTTGCAGGCCTGCCAATATTGTTCAAAGACAAATGATCACCTGGAGTTGAACTTGCAAATTCATTAAAGCAACTTGCATGGAAGTTCAAAACAATGCCATCACTTTTTAAAATGTTCTTCAAAAGAAGGAAATAATCTCCACAGAAACAGAACCATATCTTTGCATATCATCAAATCATACCTTTGCATATCACCAAAACATCATGTTGTTTCTGGTAAAATTAGGGTACTTTTGCATAGGGTAGTTGTGAGGGTTGATGAGGAAAAGGCCTGGAGCAATATTACAGGAAGGAATCAAAAAAACCGAAAGAACTGTTGCGGTTCTTTCAGTCTTTTCTGATATGAGAGATGTTCCAACTGCTTGATAATCTTTGTGGCCCTCTACTGGAGATGCTCCAAGAAGTGCAGATGTTTCTTGTACTGGAAAGGTACAGAACTAGTCCTATTAATCCAGATACCACCTCACCAGTACTGAAAAGAGAGGATGAATCCCCACCCATGCACTGTGAGGGTGCATATCTGGCTCATAGACAGCTTGCTTCCCACCAGAAATCCAAGGTTCTCCTTTGCCAAGCTGTACTCCAGTCAGCTGACAGCACAATGTACTTGCACATGGGATTATTATTCCTCAGTTGCAGGACTTTACAATACCCCATTTGGAACTTCAAGAGATTTGTCAGCCCATTTCTTCAGTCTGTTGAGGTCCCTCTGGATGGCAGCAAAGCACTGCGGAGAATTAGCCACTTTCCAGTTTTGAATCAATCTAAGAACTTGCTGAAGGTGCATTCTTTTCCATCATCCAGGTCATTATTGAAAAGGTTGAACAGTATTGGACTCACTAGTAAATTCTGGGGCACCTCCCTGGTTACTGGCCTCCAACCAGACTTTGTATCACTGATCATAACACTTCAGGCCTGGTCATTCAGACTTTTTTTAATCTACCTCACTGTGAACTTCTATATACACCTGTACTTTGCCAGTTTTTCTATGATAATGTCATAGGTGACAGTGTCAAAAACTTTACTGAAGTCATGGTAAACAGCATCTACTGCTCTCCCTTGTCCACCAAGCTGGTCGCCTAATTGCAGATGGTGTGCAGATGGCCAAGTATGATTTCCTCTTTTAAATTCCTTTTGATGACTTCCAGCTACTTTCTTGGCCTCTATGTGTGTGGAAATTGTATCCAGGAGGCTTTTTTGCATCACCTTCCCAGTGACTGAGGTGAGGTGGTCTAACCTATAGTTTCACAGATCTTCCTTCTTGCCCTTCTCAAAAATGGTGATATTTGCTCTCTTCTAGTCTTCTGGAACCTCTCCTATTTGCCATGACCATTCAAAGATAATGAACAGTGACCTCACGATGGCATGAGATAGTTTTCTCAACACTCCTGGGTGCAACCCATCAAACCCCAGAGACTTACATATGACCAGTGTGTTTAAGGGATCCCTAACCTAGCCCTTCTCACAGAATCACAGAATTAACTAGGTTGGAAAAGACTTTTGAGATCATCAAGTCCAACCTATGACCTAGCACCTCCTTATCAACTAAACCATGGCATTAAGTGCCACATCCAGTCTTTTTTTAAACACCCAAAGACAGTGACTCTACCAGTGGTAAGTATTTCTTGCTCCAGTTTTCCTCTGGTCTTAAGGACCTGGAATTCCTGAAGGCTGGTCTTATGGTGTCCTGGTTTTGGCCAGGACAGGGTTGATTTTTGCAATAGCTGGGAGGGGGCACGGCCAGGACCCTAATGTTATTCCATACCAACTCACATCACTGCCAGGAGAGAGGGAAAGGGACTCTCTCTCACTTCCCAGGAGAAGGGTGTTCCTTCCAGTCGGAAAAGTTCGTGGGGAGGAGTGGTCTGGCATTTGCTCATTGTTGAGCATTTCAGCTCAGCACAGTGTGAAATGGTAGCAGACATTCTTGTGTTTTACAGGTTGACTAAGAGGAGAGAAAGAGCTGGAACAAACTCCCTAGAGGTACTGGAATAGAAAAAAACTTCTGGTATCACACAGGAATACATGATTTGCACTTTTCACCAAACAGATTTTTTTACAGTATATCTATTCATCCGAGCATGCCCACCAATTGCCTTTAAAAATTGAATTATATCAAACTATTTTCCTTTCAATTCATCTTTTGTTTCCCAAAGCCTTATTTCTCTCTACAGGAAATACTAGTCAAAAAGAAAAGAAATATTTCTTCCATACTAAACAGAAATCTGAATTCAAATCTCTTATTAAAGTCTCCAGATTCAGAGTTTGTTTACATCCCTCTACCCCATACGTTTTTTTAGAAATTATCTCAAAAGAACAAGACAGAAATTTTCAGTGATGCCTCGGTATCAGTCTTTTAATTTGCTGAGGATGACATCTGGTTAGCTTCAAGCATTTGGACACACAAGTCTGAGTTCAGCCACTGAAATTATGAAACTATTAAAATGATTTTGAAAAAAATACTTCCATAGAGCCAAATTCTGAGGGGATTCAGTGAGAAAGTGGCACAACCATCAATATTTAAGATCAGCAAAAGGCTTTGCTTTTTTCCTTTCTTTCAGACTCAGAATCATCAGGAGTTTGATTTCCCCATGCACACAGAGCTCTGGTTATTTTTAGCTGCATAAAAGAGCTTCTAGAGAACACAGTTAAAGCCATGCATATCAAGAATTTAATGTAAACAAGAAACAGGAATAATCTATTTGGCTCAGCATCCTGATTCTGCTGAGAGTTTTGGAGAGCAAACTCATTGCTATTAATGTTCTAATTCAGTGTGGCTGCTCTTAGCCAAGGCCTGTTGCACAGATGGCCCTTGGCCATGAACTTCTTAAAGTTCACTGGCTTCTTTTCTGCAAGAATACAGTGCAGCTAAATTATCACTAGTTGGGGTGATCTCTAGCTCTGTAATAAGGATAATGATCTTGGTATTTTTGCGTTATCTAATAAGAGTGAATTACATTTTTAATCTTGTTTATAGCAATCAGCTTATATTGTGGACTGCTGATATATATGTGGAAAGCAAATGCTTATTTTCTAATGTAGAGATGTTGATATTAATAAGATTTTTGCACTTCTGTGAAGCATAGCCTTGTCAAAATGATTCCGTTTATATAACCTAAAGTGTCCCATTTAATTTGATGCAGAAGACAATCAGTGAGAAAAAACCTTGATTTCTCACCACCAATACTATCTGGTCTGTGTACTTAACACAGTGAAGATATTTCTTGCTTTCTCATTTGAAGTTATTTTGTTATGGTGTTAGGAGACTTTATTGAAAAGTTTAATAGACATTCTATTAATATAATGTCAGTATTTGCATTATTAATATTACTATTTTTATAATATTAAATACATGCATACGTGCATACATGCATATGTGAAATTATAACTTCTCTAAACCAACTCTAGTGAAATTTAAAATAGAAGCAGTAAAAATATCACAGAATACCACTGGAGAAATACACATTTTCACAACCAATAAGTCTGAAATTATAAACTTCAAAAATACTTATCATAATATCTACCTAATAAAATATTAAGTGCAAATTGTAACTAACAAAATCACCCAAATTAACATAACTTTTCAATATAGACGTTTCAAGAAGCATTCAGGAAATAGTATTGAAAATCTTTATACTTATTTTATGTCTCCCATTCTACATTTTTAATATTATAAATTTGGAATTTATTAGACATACTAAAAGCATTTATTGTATATTTTGATTAATAGTCTAGGTTTAGATTTTACTATAACTAGCAAAATTCAAGATTTCTGCGATCTCTATAAGCTGTTCTTGTTTGGGTTTTTTTCTTAAAGGATCACACAGTACTAACAATTATCTTCAGCAAGAATTCACACTTCTTTCAAGTAGATAAATCAATAATGAATTATCCAAAACACTTACATGAGCATACTCAGATATAAGAAAAAGAATTAACAAATCAATAATATGACTGTAAGCATACTGATTAATCTAATAAGAAAAAAAGAAACAGAATTTCTCACTCTTCACTGTAATGCTCCCTGTGCATACCTCTTTCCTCTAAGTTAATATCTCAAATGCTGCAGTGTCCAAGACAATAATCTGCAGCCTTTTCAACACAGATTGACTTTAAAAGAATAACACAAGCCAGCAATACACTATTACAGGAATGTTTTAGCTTTTCTGTGATGGTATCACTTCTCTGTATCGTTTAGCCTTGAAGACCTAACAAGAACACATTCTTAGATGGTAAGGGCTACTGACACACTAGTAACAAAGAATCCTACGGGGCAACACTGGATACTTTCAGCAAAATATATGAAGTCTCATGCATATTTCTTTTTCGATCAATGTATTAGGCAAGACTGTCTATTATAAAGACATAATTACAGTATATTGAAATTAGATTAAAACTGGTTTACCAATTTAATTCCATTACATTTTTCTCTTTACCTGGAAAAAACTTTTTAAAAAAATAAAAAATTCACATTCAAAATACACATGACAGAACTAAATAGGTTACAAAAACTGTGATACAAACATTTGTGTAAACACAACTCTTTCTGCCAAACCACTAAACCATTATTTTTTTTTCAAAAGAAGAGTAACTGTCTATGGAAAAATACCTGAATTCTAAAAAGGAAAGAAAGCAGTAAAACAATACAAATATGATAAGCATCTTCATGGTAGAAATATAAACACTAGGATACTATGATGCAAGAGCAAAAATCATGTAAGGCATAGGCTGCACCAGAAAAAGGCAATACAACAAAAGTAGTCAAATAAATAAATACAAACTGGCAAAATTTTTGCACTAAAATTTCATGCAGAAAAAAAATATTGTATTCGAGCAATACTATATATCACCAAGGTGATGATAGCATTTGCTAAATCCTAAAGCAGGTTAGAAGGGATAAGGCAGAAAAGATGGTAATAACTGAGTTTAATTACTCCCAAGCAGTCTGGTAAGAAATCATGACAAAATGTGCTGAAGGGACTACATTTTTAGATGCTGTAAATAATGGTTTCTTGGAACCATTAGAGAAACTACAAGAGATATAACTCTTGGTTTTTCATTAAGCTAGGCGAAGAATATGTTTCAATATTTCAAGATATAATTAAAAAAACCCCAAAACATTAAAAACGCTGACTACAATATACTCAAATTCAGTGTTCTCCTGGGAGCAAATCACACTTAAAAATCCACCAGAAGGTTTAACTGCATCAGGACAAGGTTAGTAAGGATAAAAACAAATAGAAATCTCAATGGGAAAAATGCTTGCATGTTACAGAAGAACACTTCCACAGAGTTCCGTAACTACATATGATCAAGTAGGCAAAAGTCAAGCATAACTTTAAAAAAAAAAATTAAAAAAAGAGAGATTGACTGTCAAAGCAGCAAAATAAAGAAGATGATTAGTCAACATTTTTCAGGCCAAAATATGGATGAAGGTTTAAAAGTAATATCCTCTAAATTAAATCTACTGTTATGCATATTTAAAAATGTTCTGGGATATATTTTATTTTAGGCTGAAAAAAGTGCTTAAGCCGTAAAATCATAGAGCATCCCAGGCTGAAAGGAATCTCACGAGATCATCTGGTCCAACCTTTCATGTAAAAGGGAATTTAGATGAGATTATCTAGCACCCTGTCCAATCACATATTGAGAACCTCCAGTGACAGGGACTCCATCATCTCCCTGGGGGGGTTGTTCTATGCTCATCAAAACTTTCTAATATGTGAAAACTAGGAAGCCTGGAATTGTGCAAAAATTTTACATAGATTTTTAATTAAATCATGTTGTAACAATATAGAGGAAAGTGGCAAATACAATACTGGCATTTCAAAAGGGACAATGAAAGGCCAAAATGATTGAGGCAAACTAAAGCCCAGCAAATCTATATTCAGAAGAAAATTCCTGAATGTTGTAATAAAGAACGTTAAGTAGCAAAAACACGGGACAATATGACATCATGAATCTAAAATTTCGTTTAAGGAAGTTATGCTTCCCCAATTATTAGTATCCCTTCAACACATTAACAGTCCTATATAAGAGGGTCACCCAAAACCAGAGGCAACCTAATTTCCAAAAATGTTTTGACATTGTACCCAAGCAAAGGTTCTTAAAGAAAATTAGTAATTGTGGGAAATACAGGAAGGGGTCTTTTTGGGTGGGTGGTGAACAAACTGGATAAAAGAAAAGACAAAAATTGCCAATATTAGGTGAGTTTTCACACTGGTTAGATGCAACAAATATTGCCCACTGAGTCTTATGCTGTTAAACACATTCACAAATTGTCTGACAGTGTAAGAAGTACTGATGCTAAAAAGTGTGCTGATCAAAACAAGCTATTCAGAACAGGCAAAACATCTCTCCACTCAAGAAACCGGACCCCTGATTTCAGGGTAATAATTAATTATATAAGAACAGAGCCTGTAGACCATGACCTATCAATCTAAAGAAGAACAAATACCAGAATATCTGACAGTAGCCAATGAAATATTGACATGTAGAAGCATTTTTGGTGATGCGACAAATATTTATTTGATGTCTAAAAGTGCATAAATATATAAAATAAATTCAGTAACAATAAGTGGTGCTCTAAATTAAGATAAGCATTCAGGTGATGCAAAGACATAGTCAAAGCATACCCTAAGTAGGATAGCAGAAAGTAAATACTTGTCAGGATCTAAGACTGTCATGTCAATATTCAAAAAAAAGTCAGATGCTCCTCAGGATCCAAAATTCATTTCCAATCAACAAACACTCTGAAAGACCCTTTCTGAATATTGTAAATCACAAACCTGACAACAGAGCCGACTTGGAAGATGTATAATGTGTGTAGGAAAAGTCAAATTAAAAGAGAGTGGCATAAATATAAGGACAAACAATTTAATCTCATTTTTTGAAAAATATAGATTTTGGAATTGATACAAACAGGAACAACTCACAGTTTCAGCAATGTAGCACTAAAACCACGATGAGAATCTGGATAAAAGAGTCAACAGTGTTCATTTTCATTTTCTGCACCACAGCAGAACCTTAAACTCTAGTGCATAGCTACTACAAGGTAAACAGCTACCTGTATTTCACTATACCTAGAGGGAAGACTAATGCTTGGTAACTGGCTTACACTTAGTCTATTGTGGGCTAGAGCTTAAACTGATGGATCAGATAATTCTTTAAGTTATATCAAATACGAAATATCCTTTGGACAATTCCTAGGCAGATTTATGATCTAATGAAAAAAAAAACCTTATAACCAGTCTGCCTTAAAAATGATCTTACAGAACATATGATTTTTAATATTTAAATGTGAAAATTTCAGATATGATGTGGAACAACAGGAAATGTGTGAATGTTCAAGAACTGGTCCCTCTAAGGTTTCAAACTACCCATTCTTGGTTATACCACTATAGCAAACAATTGCAGCCATGTAACAGTCTACTGTGCCTTGCAATCCTGTGACAGATTGGATGTTCTTTCCTTTGTTGGCTTCCCCAGGAATCTTCTCAGGCTGAACACTGCAGCCCAGGGAGTATTAACTGGGTCAGGAAAACTGTAATTTGCTCACATCCAGCAATTACTGGAGCCGGATGTTAAAGAATCATGTACATATTATATTGTTATAAATTATAATGTGAAAGCTGCTGTCAGAGCCCAAGATTTATCAGAGAAGGTGAATGCCAGATAATCAAATCTAAAACACTGTGCACAGATTGTGCTAAATTCTCCTACTGCTTTGCAATGCTCTGGCAAGGGAAATGGATCATAAACTGTTTCTAACTAGACAGTTACAGAGGGGTTACTGTTGTGTTAGTCTATGGAAGCACAGCAGCTGTAACACAGAGCAAACTGCTTTTGGAACATTCCAAATTAAGGGACTGATTCTGTATTTTGTAACATCTGTTTCACATTGTCCATTTCTTCACTCAATGCCACGGAATTGTGGATGAGTTATTAAAAGAGAAAGAATGTAATTTTGTATGTTTTAGCAGTTGGTTATTAAAATGTTTAAAACATTTTTATTTGCATATGTACATACCTGAGAATATCTTAAAACTGAGTGGTACATATGGCTGTGATGTCACATTATCTCTTTTTCATGGGAAAACTATATGTGTTCTTACATATGCACAGTGTATTTTACACATTTGTATTTAAAGTACAAGCCCACTAGACTACTATGGTCTCCTAGTCTGAGTATTTAGATGTATAATGATTTCCATCTCACCTTAGTTATAGCATTAACACACTATGATCCTGGGCATATCACTCAATTATCTGTTGCCATTTCCCCATTGGTAACCTATTGATGCCCATGTATATATGTGCACACATTCCACCTAATCTTTTATCTTTATTTAGAAGATTGCTCTCCTGGTACAGAAGCTTCCTTCCCTTCTGAAACTTCCCTGCTTCAATACTTGCAAAGTTTAATTATAGAGAACTGCTTCAGTTGAAAAGGAATACGAAGATATAATGACATTTCACATTCTCAATACTAAAATACTATTAGGTCTAGAAATATAAATTACTGGAGCAATTATAGCAACAGAAATAACAGTATTACTGCAATCAACTGCTGCTGTAGGTATTTGAAAACAATCTTTAATTTCCCTTTGAGTGTACCAATCTTCTCTGCAGAGAAAAAGCTATTGTAAACAATTAACAATACTAAAGCTAGCATGAAATTAATTATTCTGAAACATGTCTTGAGATTTCAAAAATAATACCTTTTTTCAACTTCTGTTCAAAAAGGGGTTTTTTCTGTGTGTAATTTGGTTTCTCTTCCTTTGTTATTGATTTTTATGTCTTAAAAAACAGTGATCATAAACAGCTTTAAAACCCCAATGTTTTAAAAATATGATGCTGTTTAATTGTTTAGCTGATTTTGCCATTTATCTGTGGCAAGTCTGAAGTATTCCTATCGTATTCTTTATCAAAGAAAGAGGATAGAATATAAAAATAAGTAATAAACAAAGCTGGCCCAGAACTGAAGGGTTTTTTTCTCACTGTGTAGAGACAGCAGGACAAGATGTCTGCCAGCCAGCTTTTTATAGTTTAGCTTTCATGCTGACTGCTCAGCAATGCCTTCCTACACTGTCAGATGAATCCACTAAACACTAAACTTTGCAAAGAACAGTTTACAGTCGTAGAAACCATTTCTTGCTGCACATGAAACAGATTGCAGTGCTCGAACTTGGATGAATTCATTCAAGGTGTTTCAGTGTGTGTATTTGTTACCTTGTTCTCTACCCACATCTTCGGATCCTTCAGAATTCACACCAAGTCAAATACTTTTTCCATCTTTGGCCTGTGGATAGCTAAGAGGACTGTAGATGTGTAAGAGGAAGAAGTGGCAGAGACAAACTGTTATGGTCTGATTATAACCCCCATTTCCAGTCCTCCTGTGCCTCTCAGAGAGAGGAGATAGAGGAGCTGGGAGTTCAGCTGTGTGGGACACAAAGTAAAGATTGTCCACTGCCCTCCCCTTGCCCACAGAGCCAGTCATCTCAACAGGGAATGTAAACATATGGGTCAGGCAGTTTCCCTTTGTTAAACCCATGCTGGCTGTTCCCAAGGGCCTGCTTGTCCTTCTTTTGTTGCTATATTTGTCTCAGGAACATAGTTCTGATATTGACCTGATCAGCTCATGCTTGCCCATCTTCCTCCTTGGCTTTTTGAAGATGAACATGACATTACATTTGTCTTTTTCCCTGTCATCAGCTCCAGGCATTCAGAGGTAGTGGAGAGTGGCTTTGGGATAACATCAGCCAGGGGTGCACGCTTGTAAGCATCCTTCTGGATGCATGGTACTTTATACGTCTGGTTTACTTAAGTAGTCCATAACTTTATCTTGCTCTAGTGTTTCTTGTCACCAACCACAGACACTAGGACTGTGATTTGGGAGATCTGATATCTTCTGAATACTGAAGAAATCTATTGGGTATTATGGTATTGCTTCACCAGATGTTACAGATATTCTTTTAAATACTTCACTGCTTGAGGGTAAGGCTCTGATCTCCTGAAGAGAGCTGTGGCAGAAACTAGGGAAATCAGTAGAATTGTTGCACCTTGCCTTACATATTGAGGGCACTCTGACTCTAAGGAATACCAAATAATAGCACAGAAAAAAAGGAAATATGTGGAAAAAATGCACGGACATTTGAGACCTGATAAGGAAAATGTATAGGAAATCATCAGAGGAGACAATATTTTACCCTGAGGGCTTCATAGATCATCTCAAACTTCAATCAAAATGAAAGGAAGAGGAATCTAGCCTAGAAATTAATAATTTAACATGAGTAATTTCCAGTAATATGGGACTCCCATGTCAACAGTTTCTGGTACTGATGGCTAGAAGTTCCTGTTAGCCAGAAACTGAAGGAGTCTGGGGTCTGAAGTCACTGTTCTCTGCAACTTCCATGGTATGGGAAGGTAGGAGAGCCAACAGCAAAGTGAACTACTCCTTTGAGAGAAGGAGCTAAAACAAGGCAACGTATTATTCGGTGAATACTGTGGATATCACAAGGGTCATTATCCAACTTGACTCCAAGAGTGATCAGAGCACTTGTCAGAAAAAGCTGAGTCTCAGCTGGAGCAGAAATCTCCCTTGAAGCAAACTGCAGGACGAAGGTCAGAAACAGACCTGTTCTCTTTCAGGGATGATGAAGGTTTTACAATAGAAGACTGACTGCCTGGGTCTAAACTGATGGGAAAGAAACTTTCTGGAGTGGTTTCCTACTGTTGGGATTGAAAAGCCCACATAAAGAGTACTTGGACAGGCAGTTCTCCATTTCCTGACAAAAAGGAAAAAACCCAGTCTTTATAGACTGTATTTGTCTTGTAGCCTACAGACTTTGACACGGAAGCCAAGGAAACTTGAACTTCCCTAAAGCTACAAAAGCATAAAAATTAAGCAAAACGAGATACTAAGATCAAAATGAACACAAAAATCACAAATAAGTGAAGAAAATTAAGTGAAATAAAAGGCTGATGTCACCTCAAACAGAAAGAGAGCTGCAAGACAGTTCAGTGGAAAACTAGAGAGGTAACTGAGAGTAGAGGATGTATTTTTGCCTTTTTGGGGAGGTTATAGGAACATATGCTTTCCAAGTACTAATAGAGGTTAAGTATCAGCAGCTTGAGCACTTGTACATATCCCACATCTATTACCTAATTTAGATAACAAGCATGAACCACAACATCTCACATATTAATCCTGCATTAAGAATACAATTTAACTGCAGCATTCTCAAAAAAAAGAAAGCCCATGTTGATTTGACAATCCAACACATGCAGGCAAATTTTTTAGCAGTACCTTACCTTTAAACCATTGTGTTTCACAGCTATTTGAACTTCCCTAAGGTAAATTTATTTTTCTGGATTTTATTTGGCCTTCAGCTAGTAAAGAGCTATTTATCATCTCAAAATTCATTCTCATATACACATTATTACTATATCCCTCAAACAAATTGCTTCTTTACCTGCTCCAAAATACACTACATGAATTGAACTTCTCCAAGCCTTCACTGTAAATTCTTTGGGGTATCCCCCAAAAATTTCTCTGCGCTTCTAGAAGACAGTTCATTTAAACATTGAAAATATAATTTTCATATATCTCATTAGTATAGAGCATTTCTTGAAGATACATTTCTGTAGTAAATAAAATTCTATATACAACTCAGGATAAAATATTCCAGAGGAAAATATTGTTTGTGTATGAACATTTGAATCAAGGGAAAACTTGTATAACTATGAATATTGCTTGATGTGTTCTTTTAATGTCAGTACGAGCTACTTAGAAGTACACTTTTTGCTGAATATTTTACAACCTAAAAAGCACCTACTCACAAGAACTTTTAAGGTGGATTTCAACAGTCTTGTCACATCACTGATTACTGTGCAATTTATTATAAGGTGAAAGCAACCTAGAAATGCTGCATTACAGTAGCAGCATCAAAAACACTCCTGTGCTTGAAATGACTCTATTTGCCTCATGATAAGATGACCTTCACTTACTGAAGAATGGACAGAAATATAAAGGTTAAATCAATTGCATAGGGTGAAGCCTACCTGAAAGTATGGCTTAAAAAATGAAAACTGGACTACATATGTCCAGTTTTTACAGTGCACTGGGGAAACAAAACCCCTGCAGACTAGTTTTGCTACAGTTGTGGGGTGACACCAATCCAAAGATCCCTGTTCAGATAAATGAGATCTGCACTACACCAACTCAGTGCTAACAGTTTAATTTATTTATTTTACTACATGTGGAAAACAGACAAACACTCACAGATAGTCTTGGTTATGTTATGGTGAATAGTTTTACATTCTGGAAACACATTTGGGAACAAGACAAGAGAGTTAAATAGTTCAGGTAGCAACACAGGTTGGCTTTAGATAAGTGAGAGTCAGAGACTGACTTGGAGCTTTATGACTAGCGAGGCCACCGGCACCTTAGGTCAACAATTTAATTTTAAAAATTTATACACAGCTATGACAATACCCCTTAGATGCAGAGGTGCACTCCATACTCAGACACCTGACAAGATGTAGAAGGCTGAGCCAGCTGCATTGGGAGCTGCATTGCACAGGGGCCATGCTGCTGGGAGCTGGACTGAGTGTGCCCTGGGTGTACGGCGCCAGTCTCAAATGAATTACAGGGCCTGGGTCTTTGATCTGTGTAAGCATGAAGAGTTTGAGTGTCATAAACTGGAACAGAGGTTGCTAACTGTACTCATCCTGCTTTAGAAAAAAGAAAATACTGGAAATCACTTAAGTGATGTGTATCTGTTATTGTGACTACCCCAAAACTCTTGTCTCCAGCTCTCTGCATGACCCTATGGGTATTCTTCTTCTCTAGCTCTGTACAAGCCCCACTGCATAATACTTCTCATCCCTGCATACCGTGGTTACCCAAGCTGCATACAAACCCCCGTCAATTCAAGCTCCTGTGCTATCTCTCATTCATTAATGCACTTGCACAGGTCAGGTTTCTCTTGCCTGGTGTATTTTCACACATACCTGTCTATGCCAGCACAGGATGCAAACTGAGCCTCCTTTGTTTTGGAACAGATTGCAGTTATACTTTTCACATCTTCACAGAACTAGCACCTGAGGTAACAGGTACCTTCTCTAAATTTGATCATATTTGCTCCTTTACTCTGACTAATCAAGACAAACAGGATTTCAGATAATAATTTTAGACCATAATGCTCTTTTTGTTCACTTACCATAGTCCCACACATGAGAAATACACTGCAAGGGACCATATTCATCCCTTAGATGCAACTCTCAAAAAGCTGTAAGTAATTTTTATTTTTTGCATGGTTTAAATCTCTTCAGGTATATTATATTCAACATGCCACTCCTAAAAATAATACAAATTTAAATAAAAATAAAGAATAATAATAAAAAATACCTGTTTTGCTGCGTAACGATGAGGCAAACCACCAACAAATATGGATCCTGTTTCAAGCCAATAAGAACTGGACCAGAAATTCCTAGTTATACTTGTATTTGAAGACAACTTCAGGACTGACATTTCTGCTTCACATGGTACCATGCCCTGCCTGCACAAATTCAGAAATAGGCACATTTTACCACCATATATTGTTTACATTACTGTCTAACTGACAAATCAATTAGGTTGTTAGTAAACCAACAAGGAAAGAAAATAAAGTAAATAGTTGTTTTATATTATAGAACTATAAATATAAAAGAAGTTATTTAACAAGCTATTTGACGTGTCTTTGGGGTTTGAAATTCCATTAAAATGAAGCCATATTGTAAATCTGGGCAGTGTAATTGCTAAAAAAAGCCAAAGCACATAAATGACTGAATAAAAAGAGTTAGACAATTTTTATCAATACCAAGAAGACTTTGTAATTTGAAAAAAATAAATCTATTGAACTGAAATATTTTAAATATCCTTCTTTCTCATCACACACACAAAATACAAACCACAAAAGCAATTTAAAACAAGCTGCATTTTAGAAAGTGCAGAGGTACTATAATAATCTATAATACTTATCCTCAAAAGCATCATTCCTAAAGCTGAAGTTGGTAATATTAGGCCCTGAAATTAATATATACATTCCCATTTCCCTCCCCCACTCACATACCCTCTTAAAAGTGTTGCTGTTAACAACGTGCATAAATTCTCAACAACAAACAGAAGGTACCAGGCAAACAATTGGGTTCCTTTCAATTTTTTTTTAATGATGTAAAGGCCATTTGCATTCCAATAACCAACTGGCAGCAATCACTTTATCTTCATGTAAGAAAGGACAGTAAAGAAATATCAGAATTTAACCAGTCTTTCATGGAAGAATTTCTTCCAGCCTATCCTTCTCTCTGTGCATGAAACAAATGAGAGTTCAATCAGATCTATATTTAAAGATGTTCAAGTGCCTTTGTAATATGGGTGTCACAAAAAATCTATGTGAAAATAGCACATATAAAAAAACCAAAAAACTCAAAAAACTCCCAAGCCACAAAGAAATAACCCACAGCTCTGTAAAAGCAATTTGGGTAGGATGCAATAGGTAAAGTATGAATTTAGTTTATCTCTGACAATGCAAAATTACCTTCTGAAAATTCTTACAAAAAAGAGCATAAAAAGTTTTCTTAACTATTTTCTGTCAAATAGTAATATATGGATTCTCACATATTATTTCATAAAGTCCTCCACGTGTTTTTAACTGAGAGAATGGAGAGTTAACATTAGTAACATTTGCAAACAGTTCTCTATGTTTTCCATGTAATTCTGCTTTGAGGTACTTTCAGAACAATATGCAAACAGAGTGATACGTACTTAAAGAAAGGCCTATAAATATTTGTGTATGCAAAGTGGCCTGTCCATCCTATAGCAAATAACTTCAGATGAAGAATAAAAATTTTGGTTTGTGGCTAAAATCAAGAATGTAGAAGAGAAATAAATTGGGGTATTGGTTCTGTGGACTGAAAACTAGCATCTTAATGGATTGATTCAGGGGATTTTTTTGTTCTCCCCTCAATTTTTTTTTAACTTGATAATTAATAGTTAGCATGAATGCAAAAAAGGAGCTAAATGTATCTAGAATCAAGGAAAGAAATGTTTTTCCTGCCATGTTTTTGGATATTATACAATGGCTGTATGTCTAAGCACACACAGGAGGTTCTGCTGCAAGCCTTTTTCATTAACGGCTTACAAAAGATGTTTGCTGATAATGTGTGTAACTGGCACAATCATTCTCTGTAGCTCTATTTGCAATGGTCAAGAAATTTTTATTAGTGCTTGAACTCAGTGTGACATCTCGGATATATCATTCTACAGAAAAGAGTGGTAGTGAGACTCAAAGGAAAAAAAACATGATTTTGTAAATAACTAAAATTTCTCCTTTTCCTGATAAAATGATATTGTAATTATGAATAAAAGCATAATAATAAGAGAACAATATTTCAGAAATATGTTAAATCAGACTTGTTTTAATGCAGCATAATTCTTAAGATGGAGGGGAAGAGGGTCAGGGAGGGAGGGACAGGCTTTTCTTTTTAAATATTTGACAGATGTGTTAAGTGAAGTACAGCTGCTCAAACGACTTCTGTTTTTCTCTCAATTATTATTTCTTCTACAGGTTTTGAGACGTTGATGTTGTAAGTAGTTACATGACCGTGTATGTAATTCTATCACACAAACACCATATTGAGCAGTTCTTTTCACATCAGCTTTAGACATATTATTGAGTTTGTCCTTAATAGCTTATATGATTGATATGTAAAATTATTTTTGTGTGCATACTTTAAAAAAAATAATTTGAAATTAATTCCCAGTATTTGGTGTCAGAAAACAAGTTAATACAATTCAAAGCATGAGCTGCCTTTGCCCTAAGCTTGTTAGAATGTCAGCCATGCACCTCTGATTTTGTTTGATTGAATCTAGCAGGGTCTGGCCAAATTAGAATAATGACTTTAAACCATTATGGTTTAGCGTTTGCTGATGATACAATCACTGGGTCATACATGCACTCTATGAAATTTCCATCAGGCTTTTAAAATACTTTTTCTACAATCAGCAAATTGGGTGCTTTAAAGGTCAAGTAAGACGACAGGGCTTTTTGCATAATTATAAATGTGCAAATGCGTACAGCAACTCTCAAGCACTTTTGCTGGGTAAGCTACCAGTAATTGTGCCTCAGTCCAAGCCAGCAGTAATAGTTCACAGTTTCCTCATCTGTAAGCACACAAACGTAGTGATTAAATACTGGCCTATTAATTATAACCTGAAGATGCATTCTGTCTAAACACTACTAAATCCATTGCTCAATCCCTTATGGGTTAGAAGGATGGAAAGGTCAGACAATAATTTGATAAATGTTGATATAATAGTTCCTAAACATGGCAATTTCTGTATGAAATCAAAGTCCCTTTACATAATGTGTTCACTTTCTGACATTTTTCAGTGATGATAAATGACATTTTTAGGATTATCATAAAATGGTAAAATGGTAACAAAACAAATGGTGGAAGAGGAGGAGGGAAAGGGGGATGTTCAGAAAAAGTATTGTGACAGTCATGCTGTGCAGCCTTGTGGGGAATAAAAATTCTTTAACCTGTTTTTTTCTGATAGGAAAGGGAAATATTTTGTTCGAGAAACAAGACTGAAACTTTCACCTGTCTAGAAATTTCACTTGAATGTGACCATGCTAAGCAACAATAAATAATTCACTGATACCATTGAACTGTTTAGATTGTAATATTAGCATTCAGTCTATTAAACAAAAGCAAGAAGAAATTTGAAACCAAAATGAGTTGTGAACCACCAGAAGTAAAGAAGTTTTATTATCATAGATTATAAAAATTTTCCTAATTTTCCCAATTTTACTGAAGACAATTGTTTAATTAAAGCTGACAACATATTTCACTTTAATTATGTTTAATTATTATTTATAGATTTCTTAGCTTAAAAAATACAACTTATTTTTCACTCAGTATCTGGAGGTTTTCATTTTCTGGTTTCATACTCAAACTGCTCCTTGCAGTACAATGTCTATTTTTGTAAAATAAACCTACAGTCACTACAATTGAGATACTTTTTCTTAATGCACATTTAAAAGGCGGGATCAATTTTGACCTAGCACTTGTTTTGAAATCTTTAAGGCTTTTCAAGGGTGTTTGAGACAAATTTAGGAATGGAACATCTGGACCTCTCTACTCAGAGAGTGTTGCAGGTGTCAGCATTAGAGGTTTTCAAAATCTGACTGACTAAAGCCCTGAGCAACCTGTTCTGACCTTGTCTGGCCCTGCTTTGAGCAGGAGGTTTGGCTAAAGACCTCCTGAAGTCCCTTCTGGCCTGAATCACCCTGCAATTCTGCAATCCTGAGACACCTTCCTTCAGCAAAGAAAACCCCTGCAATCCCTTACTAGTAACATTTACAGAATAGGGCAGAATGTCTTATTACCTGCAGCAGATTTATTTAGATAGAACATATACCAGTTCACTCACAGCCATTACATTTTCAATCTGCAGTTAGGTGCATAATTGTAGACTGCTCTCATCTGTTGGTGCTGATTTTGCCCTACTGAGAAACCAGGTAACACAGACTTTCATGTTGCAGATGAACTAATTAGTCAACAATATATTTTTTCTCATTCCCTCTGATAGCAGACTCAAATTTCCTGGGCCTGAAGCTGATTTCTTGGTCTGGTCCTAGATTTAACTATGATTTAGCTAAACAAATAAGAACAATGAAGCTAATGATATAAATTTATAATACAAGGAGGGGAGAAAATAAACTTTGTTTCATATTCTAAGAAATAAATAAATTAATTCAGCACCTCCTTTTCCTTTCACAGAAGTTACACTTACACTACTACACTAAATAGGTCCACAACTTGAGCTCAAATCCTGGCATGGAATCATCCATATTTTTACAAAGTCATCACTGTTTCTGTTACAGTTACCATGGAAGTTAGGTATTACCTCCAATTCTGAAACTCATAAATTTCACTGATTAGTGCAATCCAGGAATCATTTCAAACTCAGGTTACCAAACTATTTTACCGTAAGTGTTTTTATAGACATGACCTGAGACCTGCCAGTTGGCCTCATTCCAGAGACCAGCCTTCAAAATTTTAGTTTAATTTACTACTGTAGATACAGCTAAAGAAAAAACAATTATCTATTCCTCTGGCCCTTTCTGTCTTTGCAGTTTCTTGCTTCTAGTTTCTTGCTGCTCACATCATAGCAACCACAGATACTACTTTTGGAAACTAAACTTAGAAAACTAAATGCACTTATTTAAACTTGACGTAGATGTAAGTAAAGTGTCACTTAGTGAAAAGCTTGGCTCAAATTAGAGTACTGTACTCAAGTATTCAGGCAGTAGAAAGTTTAGAGTTGGATCTAGACTTGCAACACTGAAATTTTAAGTGAAACTTAAAGACCATTTTTAATAAGAAGTTAGTTACACTGTGGGAATTCATATTCACATCGACTCTGCAGGTCAGAGTTTCTATACCCTATCTGTATTCTCCTTTATATAAGTTCTATGCTTACGACATGTGGCCAAAGCAGCCATAGAACAGTGAAGCCACTTTTAGTATTCATAAATACCCTTCAATTAGAAAATAATACAGAACAAAGTCTGATGCATTGTTATTGGCCTGTTATTAGAGCCCTATTTTACTGCTTTTATGTTTCTGTCCTTGCAATAAGTTGTTTCAGAAGATAAAGTAGAAAATTTTCACTCTTATAAGTGACACTAATGATCTCTTTTGAGATCCAAAGCAAAATAAAGTAGCTATGACAGAAACATTTTTAGCATTTTTTTAAGTTAAACAATCTGAGCAAGGAAACATCACTATACACCACAGACTTGTCACTTGCATGATTCAAAATTTTAATGTCTGAGTGTCTGCTTTGATGGCAGAGTTCTGGGAATGTGTAGAATGTGATTTGCACCCAAGATGTGACATGACAAAGTAAGCTTTTATCTTAAAGAGGCTGTAAAACAACAATTTGTTTCAAACTAATTGGTGGTATTAAATCACTATTAACTGTTATTATGACCAATTTAGTATAATTAAATCCATTGCGTTCAATGACATTGCCAGGAAAAGGCAGTTGCTTATTCTCTGTTGATTCATAAGAAGTTTGTGAAAGATAGCCTGTCTGGAAAATTAAAAAATGTGTGCAACATCTTAAGCTTCGATTTCATAATGGGTTTTGATTTCAATTAAGATTTTTTTTTAACATCGCATTGATGCAAAATAATATTATTTAGCTGCAAAAAAGTGCACTAAGTTTTAAACTTCTGGGTTTTTTCGAAGGCTTGATCAGTGAAGGTTAAGGTTTTTCTCCTGTACTCAAGACAGCTACATTAGCAGAAGGTCTACTTTCACTACTCACAATTTCTGAAAACTAAGTGTAAGACATGAAAATATTAATGTCAAGTTTTTCTGATATAACTTCTAGGTTTTGTCCATTTCCACTATTCCTTTCTCCTTGAAATCTTAGTTCTTGCTGAATGAAGAAAGTAATTGCTGTAGTGACTTCAGAATGGCAAAAGGTGTTCTGCCATGTTTCGCAATGCAGGACTGAGATCTTTCCTACACAGTTCAAAAGGAGTATCATGATGTAGCACCAGCAGTATAACCCCACGATTGCTTACTGATAGAAATCCTGTTTTGGAAAGAAAATTAAATTGATCATTTTAAGAAGACAAGCTTCAACCTAATGTTTTAAAGAAATTCTGAAGTTAGTGGAGGGCTGTAAATATTTACAGTAGTTATTGTGGAGCCTGCATAATCACACTGGCATTTCTTATATAGTTATCAGTGTGGTTTGACTGGCAGCTTAGGCAAAAGACTCTATATGAGCCCTGGAAACATTAGTGACTGGCCAAAAAAAGAAAGAAGAATAAAGTGGTTTAAATGTGGAAAAAACAACCAAACATTTTGAGGCCAAAAGTGTCCCTTTGAAGGCATTCTGAATTGTCTCCCTTTTGTTAGAGTGACTTATCCAAACAGACATGATCCCCTTCTTTAAGGAAAGACTTTATTTAGCACACAAGATAACTAGATTCTTAAAAGGTTACTTTTTTAAATAATGAAAATATAGCAATAAGTGTGATTAAATAAAAGCCTTGAAGGCAAACTTATTCTCTAACTTGAATACATTTTCTACCAGACACAGTAGGTCCTAAACAAAATCTCCTTCCTTCCATGGCCGTACAAGGCTCACCTTAGTGCTTGCCACCTGTAGCAGGCAGACTCTGCCTTTTTTTTTTTCAGGGTTTTCTCAGTCTGCGCTGCTGCTGCAGATGCTCTGCAAACTCCATCCTGCCCTTCAGGGAGAAAAAGCTTATTTGCTTTCAGAAGAAGTGCATCTCCCTGCCTCCAGATAACTCTGACTGAAAGGGATTCATGAGGGATAAAGCAGAAAGCCAGCTTCCTTCTCACTAAGTAGGAGTTACAGTGTACAGAATTCACACAACACTCTCTGAGTAAACAAGACTGCTACACTGCTTGTCCTGTTCTTTGCATATCCTCCTTTATTCAGTAGAGAAAAGGAGTGCTTGCGTCGTCTTTCAAATACTCATGCTGCCTCATATCTGCTGCAGTACGATGACTTTAATAAAAATTTATGTCTTCAGGTTTCTGGATGCAATGTACAGTGCCCAACAGCATTTTTCTCCCACTACAGAACTGGTTAATTATTTTCATTTCTCTATTTTCTGGGACATGTCTCAAATAATAGAGTGGTGAAAATATATCTAGCAGATAAAAAGATCTTTGAGGAGAGAGTGAGTTACACCTCTTATATATCTGTGCTGCTTGCTCAGTCCTGGGCATTACCTCAATACCTGTGACACAGGGTTAGCAGGGTCAGAAGTGAATCTTTACCCACCTTTTATTTTCAGCTGTTTGCTGAACTAGTGGCTGGGGTTTTCCAGAAAGAAAGGACTGTATATATAAACTGCCCACCAATGCTGTGGGTTTAGGAAGAGGTGACCAGAGTAAAGTGTATCTTAGGAAAATATTTAAGAAATAGATGGTCTTGATTTAACTGAAATCTATGTTTTTCATAGACTTCAAACAAAATATTGATCATTTAAGACATAGAAGAGGTCAAACTAGTGGTCCCTTTGTGGTCAAATAAATGTTCCCTTCTGGCCTGAAAATTTAAACCCAAGAAATTTTAGGAATTGTAGCTTAGATAAAAATGGTAGCTTATGTTACCTTATGCTGCTGTGTTCAAATCACGTCATATATTCATCCATAGAGAAGAAAAGAAGTTCTGTAAAATATTTTTTAAAACCGACACTGTTTGTTTTTCACTAAGCTTCCTTTGTGATAGCTAGTATACTTACTCATTAATATGCATACATTGTATAAAATATATCGCATGTGAAAACCTGTGTTCTTAAAATCATTGATTATGAAATCAAAGAGCTCAGTACATTTAAGTGTATAAAAGGAAATACTGGATTGTGTGTATTCTATGTTAGGTGTGCTTTCCTAAAACCAAAATCCCTTCAGAAATAGGATACTGTTACATTCTATTACTTTTTATAAGGAAAAAATATTTAAAATGTATTTAAAAAGTCAGTTGATAATGTAGTAACATGTCTTTACTTTAAAAAATAGCAATTTGAGGTATTCTGGTAATAAAAAATGAATGTTCTGTGAAATTAATAATGTGAACAAAAGAGCTAAGAACTATTGTATAGATCACATGGGATAGAACAGGATTTAAATACTCTTAAACAGAGAACCAGCTAAAGACATCCTGAGGAAAAGCCTCCAGCAAATACACAATTTATTGAGACAATGCCTCCATCAGATTAGTGCTATGCAGCAGTCAGGAAGAGAGGCATGTGGTTTCTTTGCTTTTTCCAATGAAGACAAACAAAGAAAGGTAATTTCTAGTAAGGAAAAAAATGAGTATTTCTGAATCTAGAATTAAAATATACTTTTGTTTTTCACGCAAAGACACTTCAAAGAACAGTAGAATCATTAGTTGTGGTACAGTAGTTCTATTGAAGTTTAAGATGTTCTCTTAAAAACATTCATACTAACTGATATTTTAAAAATATCTAAGATTAATAGAAGATGACTGCAGTGATATGCTGCACTTGAAACTTATTTCTGGTATTTGTGCACAGAAATGATCTTCAGCTACAGAAATCTATGCTTATTCACAAAGGAAACTGGGTACATCTAAATCCGCTGATGGTCTATCTCTTTCCTTAATAACTCTTCAGCAGCACATATAATGAATGTATTCTCAGTATTCAACCAATGTACGGATCAGTTTGCTTATCTGTGTTTTTTAGTAAGATGCTGTTATTCCTCTCTAGCATCTACAAAGTCATTATTTCCACAGTCCTCTAAGCCATCAAAATGGGAGAATTATCATAAAATAATAGAATAATTAAGGCTGGAAAAGACCTCTAAGATTACCAAGTCAAACCATTAACCTAATATTGCAAAGTTCATCACTAAACCATGTCCCTAGGTGCCACCTCTAAATTTTTCAAAAATACCTCCATTGATGGTGACTCAACCACTTCTTTGGGCAGCCTTTTCCAATGCTTAGCAACCAATCCCGTGAAGAAATTTTTCTTAATATCCAACCTAAACTTCCCCTGGTGCAACTCTAGGCCATTACCTCTTGTCTTGTTACTTGGAAGAAGAGACTGACCCCCACCTGGCTACAGCCTCCTTTCAGGTAGTTATAAAGAGCAATGTGGTCTCCCCTGAACCTCCTTTTCTTCCACCTAAACAACCCTAGCTCCCTTAGCCACTACCTGAAATACTTGTGCTCCAGACCCTTCACCAGCTCCATTGCCCTTCTCTGGACACCCTCCAACCCCTCAATGTCCTTCTTGAATTGAGGGGCCCAGAACTGGACACAGGACTTGAGGTGCAGCCTCACCAGTGCTGAGTACAAAGGGACAATCCCTGTCCTGGTCCTGCTGGCCACACTATTGCTGATACAGGCCAGGATGCCATTGGGCTTCTTGGCCGCCTGGGCACACACTGGCTCATGTTCAGGCAGCACCCCCAAGTCCTTTTCCTTGGGAAGGCTTTCCAGCCACCATAAGTCTGTAGCAAGGCCTGGGGTTGTTGTGACCAGCTCATGCCCAGGCTCATTAGGTTCTTGGACAAAAGTGTAATATAAGCTGAAAACCATTATTGATTGAACATTTATTCTTAAGAAGCACCATAATTTATTTTTAAACACTTGACCACCAAATAGAAAAATACATTTAAATTATAAAGTATTTATGAGATAAAGTGAAAAATAAAATTAGTCACAGGAGGGAATATTATTGGCCTGGTTCCCCCTCTACTTATCTGTGAAAGGATTAAAATCAAATTAACTTTTTCTAAATGTGCTGTGCACGTTAGCAGAATGAACTGCAAAAAATATTTATTCTGACTAGCAAGATTTCAAAACTTTTCCTCTATTTAGTGGTTTTGGTTCTTATTTGGCTTCAGTTTCACAGCTCATAAATCCGAATCTCCTTTGATTCTGCTGCTTCAATCCAGCATTACCATTTCCGTGGTAATGTCATGCTCTGCTAGTGGGCAGTAATAGTGTCACCACATAACAGAAGTCTTCAGCCCCTAGAAATTAGTCGTACAATTTTTGAGCTAGTTGTGCCAATAGTCAAGCTATGCTGTTACAAAGTCAGCATCTTTTTATTTTCACAAGTATTTCATAATACCCTTTTTGGGGATATTGTCCATTTTTCTTGCTCCTCTGAGTGATAGTTACCATAGGTTTTTTTATGTTAAATTTCTTTATCTTTGTCCAAAATCCCCAAATCAAAATGAAAAAACAATCCTTCCAATTTTCTTCATACTTCATGATCAACTCATTCCTATTTTCCCCTTTACAAATCCAGGTCTTGACATCAGCACTGACATTTCCAATGTTTTAATTATTTTCATTCCATATTAAATGAAAATGCGTCTATTTCTGAACTGTATTCTCAAACCAGTTTGTTTTCATTGACTTAGCAACTCTGCAATGTATATTGGACACTAAGTAGCAGATATAACCTACTTAGGACTTCAGATACAGTGAAATTTAGAAAATGACAAATGTCATTTTATTACCAGTGTTAATACATCATAAATAAAGGACCAAGGATAATAACCTGCACTTTTTCCAAGTAAGCTCCATTGATCTGGGAAAATTTTCAGACCATATAAAAATTAGAAATTATTAGAAAAGTCAGCACCTGTATTTCATTCACCCCTAGTTTTACACCAGGCGCTTTAGGAGGGACTGAAAAAAAGACCAACACAACTGTGCCTAAGAAAGTTTGTGAGGACCCTGTCAATGGCCAATTTAGAGGTCCAGCAACTTCCTAAACCTTTTGTATTGGTAATAAATATAAAACAGACTTAACCCTGCTGTGTCCAAGTACCTTAACTTGCAGCTAATGCAAGTCCATTGACAGATTCCTTGGGAGAGACCAAGAAAAAGAAACCGCCCTGAAGCTATTTTATATCAAGATTATGTTTCCTACTGCATTTTATAAATTTTGAATACACTTCTCTAATTAAGCAGCAGCAATTGCTAATAATATCTTTTGACTCACGCTGGTTTTTGAGGATATGGCCCATTAAGCATGCTTTCATTAAGTAAAGTATATGACATTTACATGGTGCATGAAACAAGAGATGAATGACTTCTTCACCCATATGCTGTTATGCTAAAAATGAAAGTCAGAGTTCTGCACCTTTGTGACAAAATAAAAATAGGAATTTACAATAAAAGTGGAATAAAAAGAACCGAAGACAAACAAAACAGAGAAGCATCTGCAGGATTTGCTAACCAGTTTATCTATCATCTGCTTATCTTACCTGTCTGAAAGCCGTAGGGAAAATATGAGGTTTGTAGCATGTTGTGAAGGATAATAAATACAGCATACTTTGCACCATATGGATTATCTCAGACCCCCAAAAAAAGCTGTCAAAACCAAGCAATATACAAGCTCCTGAGTGAGCGTATGTTGCACTATGGCATGATTAGAAAGATCTTTTTCTGAGTAGAAGAATCAGAAAACTTTTACATCTCAAAAGCAAGACAATCAATCATCAAAAGTCCTATAGGTAACTAGTGCAAAGCTCAAATTACAAACAATAGGAGTTAAAGGAGAGGAATAAGACACTCTGAAAAGCGACTGCCAGATTTTACAGTTAGTTTCTAAACTGATGGAGCACTCACATCACATTTCTAGTCCCAATGATCTTGGACAATTAAAAAAATTTCAAAGTCGATAGACTCATATTAAAGAAGTTGTACTCATGACATCTACTGCATAATCAATTTATAAGTGGACATATTTGCAAAAGCAATTGACAATTCTGATCTGAGACTAAAATGAAAGTAAAAATACTTTTCATGTAATTGAGGAAACTATTTTTATCAGTACTGAAATGGAGAATAGTGGACCAGGAAAAGACAAATTTCTAATATCACTGCTGTAGTTTAGCTTGTTTCTCCAATTCATGTTATTTTATGAACTTGTTTTGATGACAAAGATTGAAGAAGAAACATCTTAAAGCAGTTAATGGAGGCAGTTTTATAAAGGCTGGAATGAGAAGATTCTGGTTGAACATCACCTTATTGCCAGTAAGAAAACTCTATCCTCACTACAAAACCAAACATGTAAACCTTCCAGTGCTTGAGTCTAACTTTTCCTTCCCTTCATAGTATCCTGCAGTAATCTAATCCCTGTGGAATATTGCCTATATCCATTTTTCACTGTAGCTTTTTCACTTCCCTGGTAACATTCTCAAGAAAACCAAAACAATAGTCAGAAATGTGAATGAAATATCTGCAATGAACTTTCATTAACAGACTTAGTACACAACTACAGTAGCTTACACATAAAATGGAACTCTCAGGCACTACTCTGAGGCAAACTTTGGCTATATGCTGGTTTTAGCAGCCAATGCCATAAATTAGACCAATCTGATGCAAAAAGTTATATCCTAACCCAAATTATCCAAGTTATCCCAGATTTTGATGCAAATATGGTCCTTATATTGTATCCAAACTTATTAAATTATTAAAATTTTTGTAGTCACAATATTCCATCATCATGAAAAGTATACTTCAGCAATGCTGCTATTTTACTTTCAGCATGAATAGTGTGGTGAACTATGAGAACCAGATAAAGGACATTGTCTGACAGTAATATGCACGTTTATTTGCAAACATTAGACAGTGTGACATTTCTTTTATTCACATGATGAATTATTTCTGTGGGATAAAGGAAGGAATAAAATATTCTCCTGTAAGCAGAAAAGGAAGATACTATCCCTAATTTTCACTGTACTTAAACTTGTATCAAACAACACTCACTACTTTTAAGTCTACTTCTTTAATTTAATATGATATTGTAGAGGCAGTATACTCTTTGAAGACAGCTTATCTTCAGTAGCTGAAATGCATTGCTTTCCCTGAATTGAAAAGACAAAGCCCTTTCCATCACAAGACTACATCAAAAGAGCTCCAAACAATTAGGATTACATTAAATAATAAGAATTAACATTTCTTTACAAGAAAAATTTTTTTATTGTTATTATCCACTGTTCATAATACTTAACATATGCACAACAAAGAAAATCCCGTGTGCATACCCACCATGTTACAATATGCAGTATCTCCTGCTTTCCCATTTAACTTCACCAATTTCCCAGATACCATTGTTCAAAACTTAACTTATTTATCTCACTGAAAATCAGTTCTGAGAAGATTAAATGTTTGCAAGCCTCTAGAAGGTTGCTGAATAAGTTACAGCAATTTTTCACTAAAGTTATTTTATTATGCTGTATTACACTGCAGTTGATTAAATGAAATGGTAACTTCATAAAACAATTAACAGATATTTCAAGACTGACTCTATCAAACTTAACTGTCAACAATATATATTTAATTCTCAATAAAGGAAAAAAACATGTAAAGCATATATATACAGGATACAGACTTTTTAATTATCTCAAGCACATGTGAAAATGCATGAGATGACAGTGAGAAGCAACTCCAAACCTTTCTGACACCTACATCACTAAGATTTTAAATCTTAGAATCGTAAAATCACAGAATTGTTTAGGTTGGAAAGGATCTTTAAGACCATCAAGACCAACTGTTAAACCAGCACTGCCAAGTCCAACACTAAACCATGCCCCTAACTGCCGTATCTACATGACTTTTAAATACCTCCAGCAATGGTCACTCAGCCTCTTCCCTGTGCAGCCTCTTTCAGTGTTTTACAACCCTTTCTGTGAAGATTTTTTTCCAAATGTGTGAATGTTGAAAGCCTGGCTGCAGAGAGATTTCTCAGTTTTCTGACAGCGTCTGTGTGAAAGCCTTGCTTTCTCACGGACGCTACGGGAAAACAGTTGGGAGATTTTGTAAACTATGGCATTGTTATGATACCAATGAGAAAATATCTGAAGTAAGTGTTGTTGGGTTCAGCCAATCCCTCTGGGGGGTGGTTGGTCAGAGAACCAATGACCTTATGTCAGTCCAGCGTGCTAACGTATATAAGCGAATTTGTAAATTAATAAAGCGTTTTTTTTGTCTCACCCTAAACCATCCATGTCGCTTTCTTCTTCGGTCTCTGCTCACTAGCAACACAAATGTCCAACATAAACCTCCTCCTCTGGTGCAACTCGAGGCCATTTCCTCTTGTCTGATTTCTTGTTACTTGAGGGAACAGACTGACCCCCACCTCGCTATAGCCTCCTTTCAGGGAGTTGTAGGGAGCTATAAGTCCTTCAGCATTTTTTCCTCCCAGCTAAATAGCCCCAGCTCCCTGAGCCACTTCTCATAAGACTCACCCGATTGGCCTTGGCCCATTGATTCGGTCTGCCCAGATCTCTCTGCAGAGCCTCCTTACCCTCCAGTGAATCAACACACCCACACGACTTGGTGTCATCTGCAGAAAGTCATCTTAAAACAATGTCCAGAACTATTTCCAGTCTTCTAAAGTGAGTAGTATGGTTAATTAATTGCTCAGTAACTAGCCTGAATCCCATAAAGAGTATACATTCCTTCTTTTTCAGCAGCAAAAATAAGTGTGGCCCATTTCCTGAGCTGTCCTGAAATAATTTTCTGCAAATGAAAGAAGGTAACTCTTTCTTCCTTTCTTTTTAGGCTCAAGAGGAAAAGCAAAATATAGATATTAGGTTGGTTTTCTTCTGTCAGGGGCTATTGTCATGGGCTGATTTACAGACTCAAGTTATTTTCTGCTTAATGGAGTAGGGGTAAAATGCATAGAATAAGTGTATTCGTATCATGGTAACTAGTGGATCTCTGAGGTATGAAAATGACATGGCAGTTTGAGCACTTCAGCGCCAGGGAAAGGCTGTTTTTCGTAACGACTTCCACATAACTGGGGGTTCAGGTACTCGTATTTTTGTTATCTTGAGGATCTTATATCTTTCTTAAAATGAACAAAAAAGGAATAACAATTGCATTCCAATGGATTTAAACTATCTAAGTAACTAGATATTTTATGTCTCCACTACTTATCCTCTTTCTCTGTGTCGCTTGAGATTTCTTTGTCTTCTTTGGCATCTTCTCTTAGTTGTCTTTAATGGACTCGCAGAGTACTTGGGTATTTAGTCTCTATTCATATAGAAGCTGCTTAATGATTTTGTCATCTTTAGATCTCTTATCTAAAAACTACTTTCCAATTTACTTTCTCTATTTTGATATTGTGAGAGGGTCAACCAGGAAATAAACATAACTCTG
The DNA here is from genome assembly GCA_014706295.1 of Lycocorax pyrrhopterus obiensis. Classification (NCBI taxonomy): domain Eukaryota; kingdom Metazoa; phylum Chordata; class Aves; order Passeriformes; family Paradisaeidae; genus Lycocorax; species Lycocorax pyrrhopterus. The sequence goes on along the minus strand of JACSVZ010000014.1, from coordinate 74,228,077 downwards.
CATGCTATTAGATTTTAGAGAATCTCACTTTTACCAGTGTCACAGAGACTGTATTCTGTTTCTTCCTGGTCACAGAGGAGCTTACAATTGCTTTTAGCTTCCGTTAGCATGGTTTGGTTTATGGTGTTCCTTTCTGGGTGACAAGCACAACCGCAGTGGATTGCTGGCTTTTGCACCTTGCATTAATTTGTGTGATGCTACTGAGTAGTCTGGACCTTGAGTGTGGTTTAACTTGCTGGAAAAAATTATGATAGCTATGGTAGCTGAAATGCAATAACAAACTGTGGTTCTTCTCACTGAGTACTCACTGCCACGTCTGAGGGAGCAAGGTACAGTATAATGAATACACACCCCACTACATTTCCCATGGAAGGAAAGGGACACAGTGTTGCCCTGCAAAAGTTCTTCATTTAACAATATTTGGACCGATATAGCTACACAATTCCTATTCCAGTAGAAGGGTTTTGTTCCTTCTGCACTCCTTCACAAACTTTTTAAGGACTAACTTACTCCTGAGAGACAAGCAGACGGCTAGCTTGCTTTCTTCTTGCTGGACAAGATGACTGGACTTATTTTAAGCTGCTTAATGGGAACTAGGCACGCAGAGAGCTCACTAGGTGCCCAACTTTCCTATAAAGTGAACCAAAAACTTTAATTTTCAAGGCTGTGGATTCTATCAGCACGGATGTTTGGTCATTAGATACGTCTATGTAAAAAACCGTGGAAAGCCTACCACATACCTCATTTTCTTTTCATTTTATTCTCCTTCAGTTGCAAGTATTACTTCTACAGGAATTATATATCCTATTATGAGTTGCAAGGCAGTGACACCGATGAAACTCATGGTGCAGCTTCTGCCTATCTATTTATTTTCCAAGATTTTTCTATTAGCCACACTCTCATTGTTGGAAATTCAGCTATTTCCTGGACTGAGTAGCTTGGACCTACTGCACAACATCTTCCCTGACTGAATGTTTATGTTTTCTGCAGTAAATTATTTCAATGTGAATAAATTTATTTCCACTAAGCACATCAGGGATGTGATGAGCACTGTCCAATTGTAGTTATAAACATTCTTTCCAAGGATGGTTGTGGCCCAGACTGCCATAACATGATTTTACTGTACATGTTCAGGTATCATTCACACTTAATGAGATATAATATCTGTGGAATTTACTAACTGTCCAACCTATATGGTCTTTGAAACAATTATAAAAACAGTCAACAGTAAACTTACCTAATTTGCACATTATACCAGTGCCCATCGTCCACTCTAGCAGTGGTAGTGATGTTTTTGACTTCTGTTGCTTCATCACATAAATACTGGTACTATGGAATGGAAGAAAGATTTAATTACATTATTTCTAATGATTCAGCAGTTGCAGCTTTAGAAACTTGAATTTTAAAATTATAAATTATTTCATAAAAACCTAAAGGATGTCATGTGTATCAAGAAAAATTAATGTTTCATTAAAAGTGCTGGATAAAGAAGCCTATTGTACCAGAAATATACAAGTACATATATATACTTCCTAGCCTGCATGAAAATGCTTTAATCTTTGTGTATTGTATAATCAGATATTATGGGTCTGATTTGCAAAGAAGTTGACCATCTGCAACCCGTCTGAAATTAACACTGGCCACGGGTGAAATTTACTTACCATTTTATGGTTTCCTTACACTTGCAAACATGTAATGTAGTGTGCAGGCTTGAGCATTTTGGAGCACCATTTAATTTCCTATACTAATGTGAACAAGCACTTGATTTCATGGTTTGTCTCCTTGTAATTGTAGCTTGATTGTGAGCTTAGAACCATTTGTTCATTGGGCTTTAAATCTACATTTAATTGACCAGCTTTGTGAATGATTAAGTGAATTCAATTAGTTTTAACATGGCACACTGGGATCTCTGAATAGATTTGTGTCAATTAAAGTACTTTCGTATTTTATGGTGCTTATGATATGTTAGAAAAATATTTTTCTGCATCACTACTTCACCACGAATACAAGTAAGATGAACTTAAAGCCATCAGCATTTTCTAAACCCTGGCCTTCCTGTCCGTGACTAATCTAATTTTTTCTAGACAAAGATAGTCACAATACAATAAAAGACAAAAAATCACAATATAACAAAATAAAGTAAAAGGTAATTTTCTTATTTTTCTGTTTATCTTCAGTTTATATACCTGTTTAGTATGGTCATGGTCTTTAAACATAAAAGCAAATATAATACAAATATGCTGTTTCTAACAGACATTTCATAGTTCTTACAGAAGAATATAATTACAGGTGCTTTGGGAAATTTTTAGCAGGAAAGTGGGAGATCCATTATGAGAAAAGTAACTTTTCTTTTAATATCTTGTTACAGCCTCTTTAGTATCTGCCTCTCTCTTCATAAAGCTCATTATCTCTTCCTCAGAAAAGATGGAATAATTTGCGAAAGGTAAAGATATACCATGATACACACTTTACACCTTTAAGTCTATAAACAAATATATTTCTAGTTAGCCTGCCCAAAAAGCCAAAGGAATGGGATTTTTTTCTGATCCTGTGGAACTGCAATTTAAATAATAGATGAAGTAAAAGGTTTCTACTCAGAGACACGTGGTAACAAAGATACCCTCTATTCTCTAACATGATAAATTTTCCTATGACAATTCACTGAATTCCACAGCCTTCCTTATGACAATTTTAATGAAGTTCCACGTGCGGAAGTTCAGTTAGTTTAGGTATAAAATGCAGTAACTTAATTTGTACCGCATGTAAAGACAACACCTACATTCTTTATTTGTGTGTTTTAATGTGTACTCTTGTGAGTCATATTGATCGTATTAACCAAGAATTGGACACAACAGCAAGTTGGACAACTATTTTCCTTAAAATACTGAAGACGTCAAGAATCTCTGTAGCTTTATTTACTATATTCTACAGTAAGAAAAGGAAAAAATATTAAAATTTTTACAGATGCTAACTTTTATTTACTTCTCCTTTAGTGGGAGATTTTGATGCCTTACCTGCAAAGTGCCATTATTGATGACAAGCTGAATTAAAAAATGTCGTATTGTTTCTGGGCTCTGTTCAATATTTAGGAGAAGTCCATAAGGATTATAGGTCTTAAATTCCAGGTGGATGAAGTTTTGCATGTTCAAATGTAAGCCTTGAAATTCCAGGTAAGAATCACCATAGTAGCGAGCGTAACTAAAATCTGTGAAGAGAATTTTGAGACATGTAAGGATATAAGCACATTTTTCTTCTTCACACACTGCTTTCTTATTCTTGTAGGGGTGGCAAAGATATAGGATAATTTTTTACATCCATCAAGGATTCAGATATGAGTCTGAAAACTGATGTTTTCTTCTGTCAAAGGTTCACACTGAGTTTCTAAAACTAGACACAAAAGTTTTGGTCAAATTATATTAAGCAGGCATATAGATCAATGCCTGAAAGGTTAGGCTACAAAGATGAAAGCACTTGGTACATATCTACCAGCTTTGGCTCATCATTTTTTTTAAAATTAGGTATTTTAATCAAACCTAGATGCGAGAATGATTGTGTTTGAAGTCTTTACAGAAACCACACAGTATGGAAAGGAAGGAAGACATTCTACAACCTAATTATGAAATTGACATCCTAATAAATATGTCAAATATTTTGTGGTGCTAGGGTGAAAGCTGAAAATTTCCCTTGTGACTACATCTAGTTTGTCTCATTTATCTGGAAATCTCTTAACATTCAGCACCCTGTGCAATATGTGGCAAGGGCAGATGCAGCTCTTATTTAAATAGAAAAGGTATGTGAATACATGGCTTCAAGCCTGTCAGATGACATATGACTACACTTAAAAGGGGCATCTTTGTATTTTTATTTCTCCCTGTCCCCTTCTTTCTTCTCATCTTTCCCTGTTCCTTTCCTCTGTTTCTGCTCCCCTCCACTTCCCTCTCCCCTCCACTTCCCTCTCCCCTCCACTTCCCTCTCCTCTCCCCTCCCCTCCCCTCCCCTCTTCATAGTTATATCTTCTGATTTTATTTTTCCTATTTTCATTCTTTCTATTTTCTTCCTTTCTTTGTTTCTTGTTCCCTCTCTTTTCTCTCCTCTCCATTTTTTGCCCTTTCCTTCCTGTTATTTTTTTTCCTTCTTTTTCTTTCCCTTCTCATCCTTTTCTTTCTCTTTCACGTATTGTGTTTTTACAAGGGAAGAGTATTCAATGTGCACACGGGTACCTATTCACACACAACTGCACCCTTGCACTTTGGTTTTTTCACTTGCCAGTATTGAAACTGAGAGTACTACATTTATCTGCTCATAAGGACTTAAAAATGTGGGTCCTCTTCCATACATATAACATGAGGAGTTAAGTATTTTGATTTTTGTAGAAGCAGGTATATGCTTTCATCTCACAGCATATAATTATTTGTTTGATCAGCCTCATGAGACTGATAAAAATGTAAAGAAATATTAACAATTCACCCACCTTGTGAAAAATGTTGGTGCAACAATATGAACCTGGATACAATACACAACAGATAAGTGAATTATTCCATTTGGCTTTGATCAAATTTCACTGAATTATCCCTACAGGGATTTAGAGTAGCTCTGAAGGTCACAGATCTCTTTTTATTTTCCAAAATAGCTAAAATTTTAATCTGTTGTGACAACAACTCCAATAGCAAATACCTCACTATATATGCTTAAATTCTGAACAAAAATGATACTGGGATAAAACAAAAACTCTTGATGTTGAACTTTTGTATATCAGTGTAAGAGTATGCCGAATTTTATCCTTTCATGACTTTGCATAAACCTATTTACGAAGTCAGAGTCACTGTGGTCAAATCTCAAACAAAGATCTTAAGAAATTCTCAGTACTATATAAGAATCAGCAACATATGCATACATACAACACACAGTAAAATAGATAAAAATTTCAAGCAATACCAATCAATAGCCAGTACTGCAATAAAAGTGATTTTACAACTTTAAATGTATCTAACCATTAAAAGTTCTGTTTTGAACTATAACCCTGTAGGTGTAAATTTCAGAAAATTTAATTTAAAAAATTTGCTCAGAAAGTTTTTTACATTCTATAGACAGGACAATTTCTCTAAGAAAATGCTTTAGAGAACTATTGCCAATCCCTAACCCTTGTTTGTTTTCCTTCCTGAGCTAGTCACTGAGCTCTAAATCTTTCTCTCATTCTGTTTGCCCTGAATTGCCCCTGAATAGGTTTTGCTTATCCCGAGGAACCAATCAGATATCCCCACACTTCTGAAATACTGATACCTAACCATCTCTTTTTCTTGATCCACTTAGGAGATCAGCTTGGCTAAAACACAGCAAAGCTGCGCAGAACATCCCCTTCCCGCAGTCCTAAATCCTTCTGCTACCTTCCCAATATTTCGGAGGTGGGTTGTTTTTATCGTTGGGTTGTTTTTCTTTCCCTTGTTGTTCAGCATATGATAAAGTTGACGTGTGAGAATAGGTCAAAACTATGTCAGCTCTTCAGAGCTTTGCTAACACAAGGCATCCGAGACTCTGGATCTCACAGAAGAGTATAATCTGTAATCATGAGGAGAAAAAAAAAAGGTAGGTGCAGGAACAGTTTATTCATGATTCCTGAAACTGTAATTTAACTGTGGTTACTAAGGCCAGACTGAATTATCTACTAAAATTCAAGGAAGACCAAACAAGCACAAGCTAGTGGCATCCACCTTTAGCTTTCTGTACATAATTGTAGCAAGCACACAGAGCACTGCAGACAAAAATATCTTCATATGGCAACAAGTGTGACAATGCCTTGCAAGAAAATACACTCAACTAGTCCGTGGATTTGAGGCCAGTTTGGCTTCATCTGGGAAATACAATCGTGCTGCTAAACAGAAAACTTGTTAAACAAATCATCTGCAGTAAAATTGTTGCAATTGCACTGTGTCCACAAATATGGAAAGAGTTAATGAGAGAAAGCACTGAAGAATATCTAGCAGGCTCCAGGTTTCTGTAAAACCCATAAAAACATTCTACTTGAATAACAGATAGGCTATCTACGTTCCCACAACAGCTATTAACATAAACCACTGGTGTGGTTTAACCTATTAAGATTCTCACATTGTTTGTAACAGTACACAATCTCATTTCATAGAACATAAGCTTTGCTTATAATCCTTCTATTGCACTTGGAGGCAGTTTTTTCATTTGACCTCTAGAGTTGGCTTCCTAGATTGCTTTTTGTCCTAAAGGAGAGTACTCATCATCCAAGCCTTCAGAACAAAAAAAAGGAAAAATTGAAACTGTATCTTATCTTTCCCTAAGAATGCCCAACACTTGCTTTCCTAAGAAACAAGCAAGCCCTTTGGCCTATAAAATCCTCTCAGCTTTAGCTTGCTCCCCCGTGTACATACAGCTCTCCATGTTTTGGTGTCTATTAGACTTCATATTAATGTCAGAATGTTAAAAGGTTTGAGATTCAGCTGTAATGGTAAGCAGATACACAGGCAGGTCTGCAACCCAGCTGACAGGCAAGCTTCATTAACTCTTGCCACTCCCTACTGATTTTCTCGATTCCAATGAGTATCAGCTGCATCAGCTTCAGAATGGAGGCCTGAAAGTGTAAAATTTTTTGAGAGCTACACAATTGTAAGTCTTGGTTTTTAAAGGCAGGTAGAGAGATAATAAAAACTTTTAATATGTTCGCGTGCATGTGCTCCTGGTTGTTGAGCTTTTGTCTCCATATATTTCTATGCCTCATGCACCCCCTGCAGTTTGCATGGACTCAGGCACAAAGAGGACTACAATAATGCTCTCCTTCTTGCTTCTGCTATTCTTTTTTGTTATGTTACACCTTGGAACAAATTCGTCCTGTTCAAGCTATTGGTCTTCCCCTTTTCATGGACATATATTTCACATCTTTTGTAATTTTTTTAATTAGAACTGTCTTACAACATTCAAATAGAAGTCATTGTTGCCTATGGAAAGGACCTGTCATGAAAAATCGGAACAATTAATTTGCTATTTGAAATTTGTATTTATTTTTATTCAGAAGGAACACATTTCTTAACAGTATAAGACTGTGGTCATAAAAAACACTTATGTTTGTTTAAAATTGGATAATGTCAAAAGACAAAAAAAATTAGAAAAGCAAAACAAGAAAGTCAGAGCAAGGACTGTTTCACAGGGCTGTCTGCAGACCCCTTGAGCCCAACAGCTGAATTCCAATGGCTGCCCACAGCACAGGCGTACACGAACAGCATGCAAGGAGCGGTGCTTCTCCTGGGACAGCCTGTCAGCTTCCAGGGGAAAAACTGCCATGGCTTCCTCAGCCAAGGTGAGCTCGTGGCCCACCCACTGGGCATCCAGCCCTGCTACCACCTGCTGTGATCCTGGCTGGCAGGACCCAGTGTCCTGGCCCTCCAATGGCCACACCGATGGCTGTGCCATCGGCTGCCCTGTGCTCCGCCGTTCCCTCCCCCGCCTCGCTGCTGCTTGCGGTGAGGTCTCTCTGTGTGCTCTGGCAGCAGCTCTGTGTTGTCTGGTGAGCAAGTTGTAGGGACAGACAAGGCAGCTGCCACCATCATAGAAAGTTTTGCACAAACACGTGCAGAGAAGAAGCTGAGCCAGACATAGAAAGGGAGTAGGCATGGCCAGAGGCCATGTCCCCACAGGTAGAGATGGGTAGGCTGTTGAGACAGGAGAGGCTGGAAACTTGTGATCGACCAGTAGACATACAGCTGCTCAGGACATCGCTGAAGGCAAACAAGATTCTTCAGGAGACCCTCAGAGCCAGCTCAGCCCAGAGCTGGTATCTGCAGAAGAGGGCAAAGACAAGTGAAACCATTACTGAAGACTCGCCTCTGCAAGGTATGGAGGCACCAATATATTAGTTGTGGGAGACTGGAGGAGATTGCTGGCTTGAAACACTTCAGGCACATGTATGGGGAAAGGAACAATTCAAGTCTTGCCCTGGAGAGGCGATGCCCTGCTCCACACACCCCACATCTCCAGGGCCGGTATCCCGGCCCCGCAGTGAGGTCAGACCCTGGCATATGGGAGGCAATGCTCCACACTGTCACCCTGGAGCCTCTAACCCAGCTCCTAAGTGGCCAAATGACCAGAAGTCCCACCTAAGGGAAGGGCACAGGAAAGCCAAAGGGTGCTTTAAGCCAGAGCATGAGGCACACACAGGTCTTGACCCTACCTCCTCTTGGATTTTCAGGTGAACACAACTGGAACCAGGAGTGGTAGCTATATTTGTTCTTTTCTATATCTCTTCTCTCTTTCTTCTAATTCCTTCTTCTCAAAGAAATTTGAGTAACTTAAAGTCAGATGTGTCGGTTTGCTAAGCAGAATGGGCTTAGAGTTTGCTAAAATAATACTTTGTGAAATGTTTTATGTTGATTTAATGTTATTCTAAACTTTTGCCAAAGTTCCCAGATTTTCTGAAGTTTGCCAGTAAAGTTTATATTTGTCTGCCCTCTTGACAATATCTTGTCAGTGTTTCTCCCTTGCACCTAACTCAAGCTGCAAAAAATCATCTTAAATCCTTTTAAGAGACTCATTGAGCGGACTCTGGGACCTTACACCAATTCAGCCTGATGTCCTCAGAGGCTTGTCTGTCAGCTTGGCTGTCTGTTAGAGCCAGGACCCGGGATTCTACACAGGGACCAGCAGGCTTGCCCAACTCACAGGTGGCTAACCCTTGTTACTCTTCCCTGTGGGCACCAAAACACTGCAAGGGTTAGCCGAATGCACTAAGAGTGGCTGCAGAGCTCTAGGTGTGGGAGGAAGGCATGGGGGGCCCTCGGTCATGCCATCAAGGGGGAAAGTCTTACAAGGAGGTTATTGAACCTCCAGTCAGGCTCTTTGTAGACATTAATAACAGAGGGGTAACAGAAAATATTGTTAAATTGAGACAGGTATCTTACCACAGTAGAAACGTACGTAGTTACTGTCTTAACTAGAAAGAATTAATCTCCCTATTTTTTTTTTAAATTTCACAGAATATAAAAGCAGGGTTAATGGATGATATTAGTCATATGATGTTTTTTCATTACCACTTTTAGAAATTCCTGTTTCAGATGGTAGGATTTGGTTTTTTTCACTCTCAATGTGCTGAAAGTACCTCAGCTTTCATTTTCCTTGCATTTGTTTTCTCTCAAAAAATCTAATTTCTTTAAAGTTTCTTATTTAATGAGTCATGTTAATCACTTTCTTTTGCATTCTAAAATAAGGTCACTCTTACCAGCAAGTCCTGAAGAACAGCCACAGCAAAATAATCCATGAGTTTTATTCTTTACTCCCTTAAACACAATAATCCACTTCATATTTGTAACCACCATTTAAAAGGCTTTAACTTAGTTTCAAATGAGTCTCATTTAATTCCATACATTTCATTTAGTCTTTTTGGCTGAAACACCTTAAAGGCAGAGGAGAACAATGTTCGCCAACCATTATTTCTGTTTACAGTTGCAAAGCTGTTTCACTGTGATGTGCTTCACCTTTGGTTCCACATAACAAACCCACAGTTACAGTGAACCCGTGTTTTATGCTGTCACAGAAGTCTGTGCTGCATGACTAGCAGGGAATTATAGTTATGTTTTTCTCTCAAAGTTGAAATGTTCTCTAATGTGGTGCGTTAGACAACAATAAAATGTGGTTAACATCCAGAACTGTTGCCAGTGCAGCCCACAAGTAGCTTTCAAGCAAAGAAAAACAATTATGAATAAATGCTCTTTACTGTTACTTTTTCATGCTTACACAGAGCCACAGATTTGAGTAGGCTGTGAAATTCTTCTGAAAGGAAAACATGACTGTTTTAGAGCTCCTATTATTTCACAATAACTTCACTTCTAGCCTAAACATGGACATATACATATGCACAAATATATGCAAAGAATTCAGGTGCCTTAAAGGTATGGAACATCAGACCCTAACTCCCAGGAAGCTCCTTCTATTTTCCTGAAATTCTTGTATGTCTTTCCTTTCCTCACTTATGCTTCAGTCGTGTCTGTTGATCCAAGTTTTGATTCTTAACTCCTACATGTCCAACCATGTCAGCCAGTCTGCAATGCTCTTGGTAGTGAAGTCTGTACTCACCTTCCCTATTCACTCCATGAAGGGGACAGGAGGATGCATTTCCTATGAATTTTCTGGTTTTCCCTCATTCTGTTCAAGAGTTACAGTTGGAAGCAACAAGAAAACTATACATATAATATTTTCTTACACAATGATTTTTTCAAATTTTTTTAAACAAAAATGCTGACTGCAAAGAACTAAAAATATCCTTCTTGAACTCAAGGAAAAGGGGGGCAGAGTCTTCTAGCAATAACCTATTTAAATTATAGGAGGCACCTGGAATGCAATTAGCGCAGGAAATTGTTTTATTATGGACAGAAAACTATTAATAGTTTCTAAAGCAGGATTCTGTTTCCTCCTGAAGTGTAGATTTTAAATTCAAATCTACTGCCTATGTCTATTAATTGCAGTTATAGCTTAGTGAGGTTAACTGATACTTGTGTGACTGCTGCCTGCCAGTCCCTGAAGGGATTTTCCACCATGTGGGCTAGCTCGTCAACACACGGATGATGGAAAGAGATGTTACGTTCATGGCAGTCAGAAGTGAATAGAAGAGATTCTCTCACTGAAGGCACGAAACATATATATATATATATACATGTGTATGAATCAGGAAAAACGTCAGCAGTGTGTGGCTCTGCTTCAGCTAAAGACCGTGGTTTTTTCCTTTTTAAATGTCCTATAAGAGACACAGAGAGGATCAAGTAGTATTACAGCAGAAATAAGGAGCAGCTCTTACCCTGGGGATAATTTGGCTTGCTCTCAGCAGAACTTCACAAGCCTTGCTAAAATCTCTCCTCCCTGCTGCCCTTTCTACAAAGTGCTGGCACCTGGCACACAGGCGGCACCAAGCCCAGTGCCACTGCTTGCATGTTGATAACCCCCGTGGCTAAAAAGCATTAGAGCCACCACTGGGAGAAAAGCAGTTCTATCCAAAAGAAACCAAGCTTTTTGCCCTTTACTCATAAACCAACATGCTGTTTTTCAGTCTCTTACAATTAGAGTTTGAACAAACAGAACTGAACTATTTTTAGCATATAATAACTATTTTAAAGATTACAACAGTATCAATGGTCAAAGCAAGAAGTGTTCATAACATGAATTTAAAATATCCTTTATGGTACTACAGGCTATTCCAAAGGGAGTTATCTTCCCATTATTCAGAATAAAAAATATAGATTTGAATAGCATGATAATCAAGATCTTGCAATGTATTGCAAGAGTTGCACACTTAAAGAAGAAGTTTTTGAGCCTAAAATACAAGAAAAAATTTGTCCGTAATCATCCTTTACACCCAATACAAAGTCAATAATATAAGCAAGATTATTTTCTGACTGGAAAAAAACAAAAACCCATTGTGAAATCCAGAAAAAGACAATATTTCTATCTGGCTAAATCCACTGGTAGAAGGGATAAATTTTTTGTAATTTGTTTTATGGTATTCTGTTTTTCTGCTGCAGTCAAAAAATCACCATTAGGAAGGTGCATGGACTATCCAACCATGGGTATTGCTTTAAAGTGACATGCACAATAATATTGTCTATTCTGTGCATTTAGTTGAGGATGCATGTATGGTATCTAGCAGGAGTATAATGGAACCCTCTGTGAATAATTTGTTCTTGTTCCAGAACCAAATATTCAGAGATCCAACATTTTGCTTTAGCAATTCAGCCTAAATTTGCTTAAGATTTTGCAGCAATGGGAGAAGTGAAATTCAGGTGACTTGCTGACAAGTATTTTCAGGAGGATACTTCTTCCTGTTGAAGATTATTACAGAAATTTTTGTGAAGGCCTTAGATTCAAGTAATTCTTACCATGAAAACCACCTCTGTCAGTCACTGATGAAATACTGCAGCAAAATGGCAATGTAAGGCTTGCGCACTAGCTATGCTTGTTCCTCATAATTTGTGGTAATTACTTTTACCTTTTAATTGTGCACATGCTTCACTAAATTGACAGCTAAGTTTTATCTGTTCTGCATTTATAAGTAAGTATGTTGTATTTACCACAGTTGTGACTTTGCATAAGTTCATAATTGCCCAGTGAGTTGCAGTTAAAGCAGTTGAGTGCATGTTTCTGTCTTCAGTACACATTGGTTTGGTCACAGCTGTGTATGACATCTCTCAGGGTGGTGGCAAATGGGCAGGCTAATATCAGCTGCAGAATCTGTCTTCATCTTGGACACATGAAGCCTGAAAACATTCCCAGCTGAGGTTGTACCTTCAGACATGAACAGTGTTCACAGTAGTACCGTATCGAACTGTCTTTCACAAATTGGGATGACACTAATGACCCTGACAGCAAAGCCGTGGTGCTCTGAAATCGTACTTCATTCACTTCTTCTGGCGACTTTTTCGACTAATATCTTACCTATACTACTGTGTTCAGTATTTCTGTATCCCTCTGCTTTCCTTTCCTGCAAACAGACAGTGCAAATATGCAACTATCTTATGACAGAAACACTAAAACCTCAATTAAGAGTGTGGTGAGCATTATTTCTGCTTCCTTCATCTTAAATCATGTATTAGAAGCCTGCAGGCTTCTAATGCATTTTTTCTTATGCATTTTCCAATGCATTCTTATTCTAATAAGAATGCACTTTTTTCTTACTTAACTTGTTCTAATGAAGACCTGCACACACACAAAGCATCAACAAAAAAAACACTCAGCGGATGTTAAAAAACACGAATCATTCATGGTATTAACTTCTTCAATGATGTCCAATAAAGAAGGCAAAAGATAGATGCATACAACATGTCACTTTCTATTTCACTTTCTGAATCCCAGTGGTGTAGGATCTGCTAATGTGTGTGAGAACTATGGGAACTAATGTTGCCATGAATATTAAAGAATACAAATAAGGAGTGAATAATTAATAACACACCAAACAGACATTCCAACACATAAAAATCAGTGAATGTTTTGAAGATCACACAAAAAAGCTTTGATTAAAAACAGGATCAGAAAATTTAGTAGATATCATTTATGACACATAACCTCATAGAGAAAACCTAAATTCAAAACTTTAAAATACATGGTTCATAAATTATAGATATAACATAATATATAACACTGGCTGCTTTCCCCCCTGTTTTGCATGTGATTTAGTCCCTTGCAACATACAAATGCAAAATTCTTATTTGGTATCCTTTCAATATGGGAACTGACAGTTCAAAGGATGGGGAAGATTTAGAATGACAGTGCTGCTTAGGTAATTTATTTCAAGATATGCATTTGAAGTAATTTATATGCTGAAAAATTCAACTTTACATTTGGAGTCCTAATGTAAGCACTGTGGAATAATTTCCCCTGTGTAGAAGAACTTACTGTGCAAAAGCAGGCCTTCACACAAATTTTCTATAGCACAGATTCTGCATGAATCATGAAGAGAAAATTAAAGTGTGCAGACACGGGACATCTTCCAAAATAACTACATGTATGGAATTTGTTGGTGATAATGAAAAATGCATAGCTTCTTGTTGCTTCAGAGCAAATACATGTGTTTGTATAGTGCTTGACTAGTGTCTTCAGTTAAATGCAGATTGGACTCTGAAGTAACTACACTGTGGTTGAGATAGAGGCTTTCTAAATGAGAATTTGTGGAAAGATCTCCACTTTTGATTCTAAGATCAAGTCAACCAGAAAACTAACTGCAAACCTAACTGAGGGGACATGGCTGAAAGCTAAACGACTTAAAAATGCTGCCTAGATAGCAATCAGGGCTGCAAAACAAATTAGTTACCCATACACCTTTATCTGTGATGGAAAAAAAAAGCAAATAGGTAAAGAGGTCTGTTATCAAGATGACACAGACAATTAAGGTGGCAAGAACAAGACCTTTTGCTTCTGAAGAAGCCATGCAAAATACATAGTATTCAGCTATGTTCAGAAGGCATGTACTATACATGAAGTCTTCTTGTGCTCTCAAAAATAAAGATGACAACATCAAAAGCTGGAAACACTGATCAAATTTAAAATACATTCAAAGACACATATGGAGCAAAGAAAATGGTGATAGAAGATAACAGGCTCCCCTCCCCCCCGCAACGTCTATGCTAGTTGACAAACTAGGAATATACTGCAATTCAGATAAGCAAGTAACAATGAAGAAAACACAGCAAAGGGTCCTAGACAGTAAGTGAAAGAGAGCAGAGAGGAGAAATCAGGAATGAATAGTAATAGAATCAGTCACTAAGATGAGTGGAATGTAAGTGCTAAGAGCTTCAGAATAAAGAGTAGTATGGATAGCATTTCTGAAATTGTGAGGAAAAAAAAGCAGGATTGTGTGTGATCAGAACTCAGGCAGAAGTGCATTCAAAATGTTTACACTGTCTGACTACCTGCAACAACAGAAGAATTAATTCAATATGCAGAAGTCTTTGCCAGCTTTACGCTTATACCTGCACTGAAGTAAGATGAGGCAAGTAGGGGCAGATTTAAATTTCATGTCACACATACAAAACAGCAGCAGCTTTTCTTGCACTGATGGTGTGGTGTTGGCTCTTCCACAATGAAGAGGAAACCAAAGTAATCTCTAGAAATTCTAAGACATAAATGAAAGGCCTAGTATTTAAAAGGATCTTTGTCTGCAAAGGGTCCCTAGGTTTTCCAAATAATCTGCCCAGTACTGTTGTTCAGATGGATGTATTCAGATATCTTATTCAGATTTAATTCAGAAAGGTCATAAAGTAACAGCCAGAATAGAAACTGCCATACTAAAATTTATAGTTAATTCTACTTGGTCTGGAATTACTTACTTTAAGTACAACTGCTGCATCTTAGAATCAAGATGGAATTAAGAAGATTATTAAAGACAGTATCTACAGTTGGTACTGTTTATCTCTAAGGTAAAAATGAAAAGAAACCTCAAGTCCTATCTTGCAGTGAATATGATTACTTTTAGGTCCGTAATAGAAAAAACCCAAAGCTTTCGCAGAATCACAGGAAGGGTCCGGTTGGAAGAGACCACAGTAGGTCATCTGGTCCCACATCCTCTTTCAAGCAGGCTTATCCTAGAGCACATAGCACTAGATTGTGTCCGGATGGTTTTTGAATATCTCCAGTGATGGGGAACGAAGTTATTCCTCATATTCAGGTGGAACTTCCTGTGCATACAGTTTCTGCCCATTGCCTCTTCTTCTACTGCTTTGCACCACTGAGAAGAGCCTGGAAATATCCTCTTGACACTCTCCCTTCAGATTCTCTTAGACTTTATTGAGGTCCACTCTCAGTCACCTCTTCTGGAGGCAGAACAGGCCCAACTTCCTCAGCATTTCCTCATGCCCCAGCCCCTTAATCGTGCTCATAGCCTCTGCTTTGTTTCATATTTCAGCTCTTACCATAAGCGAAATGTCTTCTTCATATAAAGTAAGCAGTCTATCTTCACATATTAGAAGTCTGCAGTCATAGCTACTGCTGTGATGTACACCATTTATTTTTGCTGAATATTCTACCCAGGGGATGCAACTTCAACTTCTCCACTAAACGTATTTCATTATAAAACACAAATTAATTTAAAATATGAAAAAGCACCTGTTTCTCTGCTTAGATTTTGCCCCAGCTTTTGCCGGAGGCACAGCAACACTCTGCTGATGTCCTTATTAATCAGAGTCATTCTCTTCCTCTGTTCTAGTACGTGGATCTAGACCACATTGTCATCCTGTTCAGTCAGTGGAGAGGAATCCCCATTTCACTCAAACTCAAGAAAACTTTCTAAAAGAATGGAAAGAAAACTGCAAAGTTGCCATTACTAAAAGATTCTAGATCACTATCTTATCTCGTTCAGCTGAGGAATGACATGTCTATACAGAAAGTGTCTTGCCTTAGCAGAGAGCAGGAATTTTTGTTTAGTTTTATAAATCTGTGCATGCAATAGCAACACCACTAAAACTGTGGTCTGCTTTAGGAAGGTCCCCTTACTCTTGAGAGTTTGAAAGGACCGTGTGTCTATGATTTCAGGTCATGTATTTCCTAATATGCTTTCATCTTTTAAAGATAAAAATTAGATCACAAAAAGCTGTTTACAGAAAAATCACTGTTTAAAACTTATTTTTCATAACTTTTAATATAATTTTCCAATGATGACTGTTTATATTGTTGAAATTATATAAAGTAGGAGTAAATCCAGTGTATTTTTTACATCTCGTGCATAGCACTATAACCAGTCTGTATATTTATCTTCTAACAAGTAAAAGTCTTTGTAAGCAAGGTGAATGTAAAACATCAACTAATTTGCTTTAGACATCTCCAATATCCATGAAATGTAAACAATCAAGACAGAAATATTTGAGGAAGGACCGAAGTACAAAATTACAAGTTGTATAGGAGCTGGAAACAGCCTAATTTCACAGTCAAGCCTTGCACAATTCTTAGCTGTTATTTTTCTGTTATTTAGTCTTCTGCATAATCTGGCAATATGCCAAGTACTTCCATCTAAATGTATTTGTTAACTTTCTCAGAAATTTAAAATTCACCTCTGGCAAGCCCATGGTTTACATGGCCTATATAAAATACAATTTAAGAAAAACCATATTGTCCCCAATGCCTCCAAGTAAAGATTACTCAGGAACAACAAATCAAAAATACTGATTTATGCTTAAATACCACACAGCAACAGTCATTGAGGAATTCTTGGCAAACACTGAATTCTGTTTTGACAAAAAAAATACATTATTTGGGCGCTAGAGCACATTATATTCACTTATTTTGAAAGTTAGATGGGAATCGTCAGCAGATACAGATAACAATAGGAAAAACCCTAATTTACACCAAATAAAATTTGGGAAAAATGTTTATCGTAATTTTGGGTACGATGACATTTCATTCACCCAACTGTGTTTAAAATTCTCTCCAAATCCTAATCTGATTAATTAGAAATGTTAGGCACATTAAATGCAAATGATTGAAACAAGCAATTTCAGACACAGAAAAGATAAGAACTAAGAATAGCTGCATCTTATAGCTATTTGCATGATATGATTTTCACCAAAAATATTCATGTAAAAACCACTTGATTAAAGAGAAGCACTATAGTATTTAGGATTGTTTTCAATGTTTAATATGCCAAAATTAACAAAATAGTTGCAGTATATTTTATAACAACAGGAGCATGTGCTGTGCACACTTTGGAGAGGAACAGATATTAATGAAAATCAGAAAGACTCTGGAATACAAAAGCTTTGTCCTGAAAATTGGTATTAGCTCAGCACACAGAAATGTAGGTTGGAATCTATTGTATGGTGGTATACAATGCTTGTATTACTTAGGATGGTCATTACAGTGTTAGAGAAATATTGATTATAACTGGTGATGCCACTCATTGTGTCTTCCTTAATTGGTTTATAAAGGTCCTTTGCTCCTTTCTCTTTATAGGATGGGAAATTTATAGCCAATTTGGTTAACTTAAAATTTCAAGGTAGCTAATAATGACTATGAAGTGAATTTCTTTAATATTATAAATAAATATTGGAGAAATACTAAAAAAAATCCAGAGAAAATATAAGAAATACTCTCCCACAATTATAAATAAGAAATGAAACATCTAGCTTGTGTCTTTTATAGCCTACTGCTAAATTACTATTTTTCAATTTAATACTTTTTAATTATTTGATGCTATGTGAACTAAAACATCAAAAATTCATCTTATGTCTTTCAAATGTTCAAATTCAAGGTTTTACATGAAAGTAAAATCTCAGTATTACGAATTACTAGTATTAAAATGTGCATTCTCCTGAAAAAAACTCCATGGCTTATGTTTTCATGAGGTTCATTATGAAACTTTTCCTTCAGTATAGTTTCAAATCTTATCAACTTTCTAAGGATGGAACCAAAAACCAAAAATGGCCTGATGTTTATATCTTGACTGTTGTAAAGGTCTAATGAAGATCAGCTTCCCACTATACAGGAAATGTGTTAACACAGCACTAAATTAATCAGCACATTGAGCTTTGTCTCAGGACTTAAAATCGTCTCCCTTATTTAAAGTACAAAGCAGGATTTTCCATCCATAAGGAGCACAGTGCTAAGTCCTCTGAAGGAATTAAACACATTTTCTTCTCTTATATGTATCAGGCATATTGAATACATGTCAACAATTTACACACATTTACAACCAAGGTAGAGGCATGCATATTACAAAACCCCTCTGCCTGGAGAAGTTTAACCTGCAGCTCTCACCTTCCTTAGGCATGTCATGGATCATAGACATGTCTCAATAATGCCATTCTGCAGAGGTGAATGCAAAATCCCATGGGACAGAGAAAAGAAGAGAGATGTGCAAGACATCTCGAGGCTGTCACCTGGCTAGAAACCTCAGAGGACTTGTGTATTGTAAGAGGATTTTGACTACGACTGTATCACCTATACATAGAAGAATGGAATTTAGGTCATCTTTTAACACTAAGAAAATCTATGTTATAAAAAGAATGCATCATTTTTGTATGGGGGCTGAGAAAACATTTGTAAGAATCAAGAAGAGGAGACATATTTGCAAATGAAGTCTATGAAAGGCAATGGTAATTTATATCAGTTGCATTATTCCTAGAAAAGCAAAAATAAAAAAATAACATGGGTTTAGTGGTTTAAATCTTTTACTTAGCCTGACAAAAAAGTATAATCAGATATACTACACTTCAAATAATCAAAACAACTGTAAAAATACCTATCTATCTAAAAATTCAGTTTACTAAATAATGAATATCCTTTTATTTCGTTATATAATTCAGGAAATTACAGATTACAGCATCTCCTCTAGAGTGATAATGATCAAATCTCTATACTATGTCTTTCTGCCCCTCAAAATGGGATCAAGAACTATGTAGTAACTGTGAAATCAAGCATTTTCAAGCAATAAACCAAAATCTGAAAAGGAAGCAGGAACCTATCCAACACTAGATAATAGAAACTAGGGAAGACAGTAGCTGGGGCGCTAAGCCCTCCTCAGCTGCCAGGTATCTGATTAAGGATTGCACGCAGATCTGGCCACCTGAATGCTGAAGGCCAGAATTTTATGCTGTGTGTTGACATGCACAATTGCACTTTCAAAGAACTAAACAGGGATCATTATTCTCTTTTATAGCAGTTCCACAAAGGTGATGGTAGTGGCACTGTTCATCTTTTATGCTACAAAGCAATTATTATACTGCTCAGCCAGCAGGAGACCCAGGTTAATTTTTTTTCTAGGTCTAGGACTCAATATCTGTATCTACGCTGTATTAGCAAATGTCCCAGCTACTAAATAGAAAGCTAACCCAGAGGGCATTTTGTCCCTCGGACTGGCAAAATTCATGAAAAACGTAAGTGAGGAGAAAAGTATAGATTTTGTAGCCTTAGATGAGGGCACTTATCTGAGAGAAGGGAGACATGGGATGACTCAGATTTCCTTTATGGTGGATAGGGAGAGAGGAACTTCTCTAACATGATTCACCTGAACAATTTTAGATGCATTTCTTGAGATGAATCACACCCTAAAAACATCTGTTTCTCTGCATAGAGACAGTCTAGTCTCAGACTCCAGATTCTGCCATAGGCAAAAGAGAAAACAGCATTTACATGGGGACTAGACATCAGTGTTTTAAAGGTCTCATAGCACATGCTATGTAATTAATATGGAAACGCTGTACTAACATTAAAATTGTTATGTAATAAAGTTTTCCTGTTGTCTATCCATTTTCTTAGCTGTTATGCTCATCCTTCCTGTGTCCTGCTGGGTCCTGTGTTTGACTCTTCAGCCTTCCTCAGGAGTGACGGGGGTGAGAGGTTGCAGGGGGTCACAGCCAGCTGTCAAC